>KZ345066.1:266385-281038 GCA_002352805.1 Teladorsagia circumcincta | reverse complement strand
ACGATACACCCAAAATTGTCCAACGGGGCGATTTTTCGACTCCATCAATTTTGGAAAGAGTTCAAGTATTCACTAGAAAGCTCTAATCTTCTAGTTTGTCCTAGGGGGACAATAATTGCCAAAAGTTCATTCTGAAGAAAGTTATAGCATTTGAAAGCCAAAAAAACCCGGTCTTGAAAAGAAATTGTCCAACTGGGCGATTTCTTGAAAGAAACAGACTTTGCAAAAGACAGAGTATGTTTTAGAAAGAAAACGATCTGTACTCTAAAAATTTTCCAGCCACTTCCCACAATCTCTAATTTGAAGAAAATTACATTCTTTCAAAGAAAGAAGTAGACATTCATGTGAATTCCGGATTCTCGACCCCATAGCTCCCAGCGATTTGAAGGTAGTGCACAAAAATAAAGATTTTCTGAAAGTTGGTTTCGCATAGATTATAAATCTGTTTTTAAATTTGAAAAATATTGAAAATTAACTGATTTACAATTAGTTGAAGATAAGCAGTCCGCTTTGGCCTTTCCGCGCTGCTTCGAGTGCGCGTGAAAATGCAAACTCACGCTCCAATGCTAAATTCGGTTCCTCGCTGGAATGCTCCTCACGAGTAGCTGAATTGTGATATGTTTCGTGTCAGGTGTGGGGGGGGGTCGTACCGAGGCTCTTCAGGAAGGGGGGGGGTCGTAAAATTTTGGAAAATTGTCCAACGTGACGGTTGACCCTGGTCCCGGGACGTGTGGACCATGGGCAAGTCATTCATCAAATAGAAAAGTCGGAAAATAATACAAAATGTAAATATAAATCTTATACTTCTGCCAACGGGGTTGTTAGGTGGAACTTTATTACGAAGAGAGAACTTGGAATTTGGTGAACAAAGTGCACATGAAATTTATTGAAAATTTGTCAAAAATCCAGCCGTCCAGGCCCTGGGAACGTACGTTGTTCCTCATTGCTGGAAGTATGCACGGGTATATTAAGATTATTAGAAATCTTACAAACACAAAAGAAATAATCGTGCGCCACCGTGTGACGCACGTCGTCCGTTATGGGTTATAGGCAAGCCCCGGGCTAAAATTGGAGGTAAGAGCGCTTCGCAATGATGGCTAAGTCGCAAAGTGAGGTGAAACGCAGAAGAAAGCAAGCCAAGCCATGGAAAACGAGGAAAAAAAGCCTAAACTCTGAAATACCAAAGCTAGGTGAGATGTGATACGACGAAGAGACAGTCAACAAACCCGCGAAAGCGTACGCCGATCTCCACATCAATCGCGGTGGGTGCGGATAGTTGCAATAGGGGCAATTGGGAAGGGCGCAACACCGGAAATCAACATTTACGATCTTCTACAGCTTTTCTTCCTCCCTCCGGATAGCGTTTCTCCAGATCAACCGAAGAGTTCAACGTTCCGCCCTTTCAAATTTGCCACTGGTAACTCTTCAATGACCACCCCGCTACTATGCTCATTATGAAGCCCCAAGTCTGGGACCGCTAGATTTCCAGAGCAAGTAACGTAACGTGAAAGGAAAAATTTCCTTCTAGTTTATCAGACCTTGGAAACCAATGGGTAGAGCTGCTAGCGAACGCAGCTTCATTTAAGACGACACTGAAACCTAAATGTGAGCTATCCCAATATACGTCTAACCCAGTGCACTGTAAGAGCTCCTACATAATTCCCTGCTACCATTGGATTGGTTTACTAAGCTAACAAGCACCACTGTACGCCAGGCATTACCACATATATCAATTTAAGATCCCTTATTATCATTTGCACCGGAAATGTGAAAGCGCGCACAAACAGATCAGCTGTGATAATAACCTCGTAAACTATACACCCATGGTGCGGCCAGCCGAAAACAACAGCACTCAGATGACATCACTAAGCTGTTTACTTGTTTATCACTTCCTACGGTTTGTTTTGGAAGCAAGCTTTCGTCGCAATCTATACGCTTCCACGAAGCAAACATCAAATAGCAACGAAAAGATGGCACTATGACAGCTTCTTGGAGTGACATCACTGTGTACGCATTAGGTCATTAACAACAGAGTAAGCGCCTTTTATGCGCCCTGAGATTTACCCAGGCACTCAAATCACACACTGAAAGGCTACAAAGGTATGCCGGGGAGATTGGATATTTACTACTACAAACTGATAAACACAGCAGGTATTTGCTCGACTGCAGGTGTGAAGAATCAGAATCCCTTCCTAGAGTTTCTTCGGAATTTTGCAGGGATTCTTTTAAAGGGAACCTGGACCCATATGGGAGAGAACAATTATAAGTTGCTACTACCCACACTCTGCTCCTTTTCACGAAGCGTTGCTTTCGAGGTGTGTATCTCGAAAGAAACGCTTCATGAAATTCTACAATATTTTTATGTTATAATATTCCTATGCTTGCGATATATTTTATTGAAGGCGGTGCACGCATTGACCCTATGGGTAACTTTCCTAAGAGCGCTGCGCCATCTCATTTGCGGGCCGGGAAATGCCCACCAGTGCGCACGTGAGCTTAGCCACCCAGTCTACACGCTCTGTGTATCCATGTGCTCAGAGAGGCTTTAACTGTGATGGTGATTAGTTTTGTACAAATCGGGAATCCCAAAGATAGGAAACCGTGCGATTTTGTAGTAAAACGATCCATTCCCAGATAAAGATCATTCAATACAGTTCCAAATAATCGACGAATTAGTCGAATAATAAGGTAATCAAATTGAGAAGGATGCTGAGCGAGTTGTTCTGTTTCAATAAACCCAAAATCATGATCGTGAAAATGAAAGTCTTAGGCGACACATATTCCGAAATCTGAGGAGGATTTTCAGGCTTGCAGCAGCGAGTGAAAGAGCACATCTCAATGTTCCCCTAACGTGTTTCAATGAAATCAGCGTTGGAATGACATTTTCTGAAGGTTACAGTGTACAGTGTGAAGGGTACAGTACAGATTAAATAGAAACTCACTCAAAAAATCGATGGTTCCACTCTCGTGTCTATCCAGACTCAGCGAAGTGAACATTGACGAGGGCGGGGTCCTTCGGCGAATCACTGGATCCGAAAAGCCACGACATAAGCGAGGAGCAAGTTTCCTGGAATTCATGATCAAATTCAATCTCTGTGTTTTGGGCTTGTAACTGCCCTCAAATGGTGACTCGTTAACAAAAAAAGTGTTCGACAAACTCGATAAACCATTATCTCAAGAGAAAAATCAGGGATTAACAGCTCAAATACCAAAACGAAATTTTTGAAGTGTGATGACATAAAACAGCTCAACATTTAAGCTTTTGGTTGTTTTGTTCTGGTTTTTGAGCCAAAAAAAGTCAAAATAGGAATGTCTGCTAGTGCTTTCAGCTCCGTGGAATACTGCCGTTGCGATCTGATCACGTGAGAGCTGAGAAGCTTTAGTAAATAAGCCTTCCGAAGGCACGGGTCGCTATTAGGTTCCAAGAGAGTTCTCTCCTTGACGAAGGTGGAAGGACAGCTAATCACAAGGGTGGCGGTACTGCTGCAGCTTGAAAATGCGCGACAAGGAAGCTAGTGCCTCCACGTCACCGCTGGCACCGCTGCAGTCCCTACCCACTGCAGCATTCGTGGCGTCTGCGCTCTCGCGTACGACATGCATTCTAGCGTTTTGCTTACCTTCGCTGCGCTATGTCTTTCAATCGTACCACGGTCGACATAACAATGAAGGTTTCAGTGTTTTCCTACTTTTTTGTTTATTCCAGCAACATTCCTCTTCGCACTTCACGTCGAATTTTCGAGCAAAATTGCAACACATCGATCGCGATCCGTGCCTGTAGGGCTCAACAGTGCCCTTGTTCTGTAGTCGGTACGACGATTGGCGGCAGAGCGAGAGGTGCCCGATTATCCTCCGAAGTCGTTTTACCGTGAGTCTGCACTGTTTTGATGGGGAGCACCTTCCTTAGAAGAATGAGCTCATTTGTTTGCAGCATGTTTAGCCTAATTTCCGAATTTGTATGTAGATTGTTACTCCTCTTGAGAATGTCTCCGAAATTAACGCGCGAATGCAAATTTTCTAACAAGATTGAGCAAACAAAGAGGACGCGAGTCCGAACCTCGCAAGTGTTGGGCTCAGATTTTGCAGTGAAGAACCACGACGTTCCGCAAACGGCGATTGAAACAAGACGGCGAACGGCGATCGTCCAGACTGTTGTGGTTCAGGAATCTGCAAAATGAAAGCAATATTCATTAGCCTTTATTGGAATCACTCATTATTTTGACATGTTGTCTCATTGTATTAGTTGCCTAATCCTCTAATTGTAACTCCGTCAATTAATCGTATGACGAAAGCGCCTCCATATATTTGCACAAGTGAACATCGACGTTTGTGACGCAAGAACACTTGTGTTCGTACACAAGGGACGTCATTACACGACTCCCAGTCGGTATAGTAAACCTTCCTGATGTTGATCGAATTTCTCCTTCGTACTGAATAAATAATGAACAAGTGGGAAGCAAATGGAAATACTTTCATTCGATTTTTTTGAGACATCTCTGTGGGAATAATTGATGCAAGACTCGGTCAACACAGTTAGTGGGAGTACGGCACCTTCAGCCCATCGTCAACCGGGCTGCGTTGCGCAGATTTCTAAATTTTTACGACCCCCTTCCTTTCGACATGGAAAGGTGGTGGGCACGGGGAAGTTCGCGCGCTTTATCTCGCTCAGAGGACGGAATCGAGACAACATGAAAATTAAAGGAAGCATTCACGTTCGCTGCCACGTTGAAATTGCTACCCACGCGTTATCAATCGACAAGATGTGAGATAGATAAATTCGGACGAGCGTAATTCCCTGGCAAGTACGATACCATGTGATAAGGAGATACGGCTGCTAAGAATAAGGTGCACTCTAAAATGAAAATCGGATAGCGTATCATATCTAGCACGCACCCCTCGCTGCCCTTTCCACATCGATGAGCCCTGATTTTTGCCTACCGGAAGCGGTTTTCGGCGGCTTATCACTCTGTTGATAAGGCGCTACTGCCAATGAAACATAACGTGTTGAAACATTTAGCAGGACCTCTATCCACTTCAGTACACTGCATTTCTTATCGTCTCTATGAGAATTATCGTGGACACTTCCTTTAACAAAGCGAATAGAAACAATTCCCAAAATTTTGCATAAACCTAGGCGTGGTTATAATCGCAGAGATTTTTACTTTCGGAGTCCTACCAACATTTTCGAACAACCAAATCTCCCTTTTTCATAAATGGAAAACTAAATCTCGCAGAATTAATACTTTACAAACCTATTATTTTGGAAAGTTGTGTCCCTTTTTTGAAGCGTTACGTTATGAGTCGGGATAGAAAAATTAAAAAATACAAATTGATTTCTTTCCGGAAGAGTTTGAATTTTTACAAATGTTCAGCTCTCCGAAAAATCGCCCCGTTCTTCCGTTTTTGTGCACCCGGAGTTTTCAACATTCAAACGGTTGTAACTTTCTCCATGGTCAAGTGTTTGCGAATTTGCAAAGCTAATCAGAAACTAGAAGATCAGGGACGCTTTTCTGAAAAACAGTCTCGTTGTTTCGTTTTCGAGGGGTGTGAAGTCCCATTTTTGAACGCGCGAGTGTTGATCATTAAACGTTCACAATATCCTCATAATCAACTTTGCTGATTTTCAAAGCTAATTAGAAAGTAGAGGATAAAGGGTTGCAAACCTATGTTGAAAATTTTTGAAAGATCACTTTCGGAAAAATATTCCCGTTGTTTCTTTTTTCCCTCTAACGCTTTTCTAAGCCATACTCCTGGAACACGAGTTTTCATCCTTCAATGTCTATAGCTTTCTTCAGGAGTAATTGAAGCGGTAAAGAACATTGAAATCTACTCGACCAGCGTTTTTCAGCATATGCCATATTCTCCTTAAGAGTGATCTGAAATGGGACGAAAACGGAAATAAGGCTATTTCTCCCAGAATTCTCTATAAGGACTCAAGAAATCAATCCGCCATATCCGCTGCACTTTCTTTCATTATGGTTTGGTATGGAAGATCTAGAAAAATCTGTTCGCTCGTGCTAGCTGGAGTACGAATTAACTTAGTAGGAAATCCTGCTCTGGGACGAGCCATCCAACCGTATGTGGCGAGTAGTCGCAGCGGTAGTTGAAAGTCTGTCCTCATTTATGTACCACCTTGCCATGACCTGCTACCTCCAAATTTTGTAGCTGGTACTTGAGCTCACGCATCAGCAACGTTCATCTCCAAAGACGAAGTTACTCCAATTTGTCTGACCTAAGCTTGTCTAGGGTGTCGTTCTCCACTCAGCAATCAGATGCGATTATGATCGCCTACATAGTTCAGAACGATCGCATTTATTTTGAGTCAGCCGTACTTACAATGGTGCGGTACTGAGACCTCATCGGGATCCAAGTGCTAAGCAACAGTTTAAGGCTTCAAAGGCTGAGTCAGACAAAAATACTTTCATCTCAGAGGTGAATGTGCCTGTAGGCGCTGAACAACATTTTGGAGTCTCAAACTGTTCTTTAACATTTACAAGAGTACTTTGATCAAGACAAGATTACAGCATAATGTTGTGGAATGCACGTTAATGTTGACTGTGCCTATTTGTACATTATTTGTCCCGATTCATTTCAACATGTGCCAAATTGAAGAATAATTAAAGACGTGTCAGTTCCAATGATGAATCAACACGTTGTGACGCTCCCTTGTTCGATAACATCGCCATATTAGCAATGATTATTTCGCACTCCTTATTAAAACGTATGCTTTCTCTTCGAAACGAAACGCAAGAAACGAGAAGATAGGAAGCCAAACAAAAGAGGAAAAACGTGTACAGGACGGGCTTGTTCCGTTGCCTCTCTGAATCCACCCGCCTATTCGATCATGCATCAATCATTTCATCAAAAAGGGCATCTCTTGCCGATTACCCAGCGTATACTTTCAGTGCAGACGGACTTATTGCCCTGGACCAAGTACACACAAATGAACCAGTGCGAAGGGCATACACATCGGTTATCTACGCAACAGTTGGAGTCCTAAAGTGTACTACGCTACGACTGAGCCTGTTTTGATTAATACAGTGTAAGGGCTTGATAACGCATCAAAGCAGATGACTTTCGAAGACCAAAACTTTGCCGATTCTCAAGTCACTCATTGGGTTGAAAGGAGTAAGGAAGGAGAAGGAAAAAGTTTAGAGATGAGGCGGAAATTGAGTCCATTTTCATGCTTTCTGATACTTCTCCTAGGCCCTTTGATCAAGAAAGATAAAAGGCCTGTGAACTTAATAACTGAGATGGTTCATTTCGCTCATTCCCTCAGTCGCCTTATTATTTAATTAACCCCAAGGATCGTCAGTGCGTTGGGATTGGCGAAGTCGAGACAATGGAAAAATGAAAAATCTCAAGAACGCATAAAATTATTATGCAGAACTGCATGCAGCAAAATCAACTGTATTGAAGTCATTTGAAGGAATAACACATAGATGGATCCCGAGAAACATGTGAAAGTTACAAAATTCAAATTTAGTGACTGGGTACTCCGTTCATTAATCTACTGATACTTTCATGATTTTTAGCTGATGAGAGTTTGCGACACACGAACTTTATTTTGTGACATAAAAATTTCAACATCTATATGAATTGTATCAATCTATTTGTGACCCTAACTCAGCCGCCAACATTCCGCATCCCTTTCCCACCGCAAAAATTTTGTTCCATTTGATTGTACAGGTGTGTACTTTATCAAAAGGGGTTGCCATTGGTTGTTCTGAACCAATATAGAAAATCGTGCTGTATCGTTTTTTTACTGACAAAACAAAAAGGATTGCGCTTCCATACTACAATTGAAAATCGTACTGTACTCTTTTTTCACAAACAAAAAGTAAAATCCATACTTTGTTCCCTTGTTCCCTGAGTCTTTGAGTGGTATTTGTATGCACCGAATGAAAGCAATTACACAGCGGTAAAATCACAGTTCTGATGGGGAGCTGGTATCAGATATTGTTGAAAAAAAGCACTAGAGCCGAGAGTACACCTCAGATCATGCTATCTGTCTATCCATGGAGGTGAGAGTTGTTTCTGGTCAAACCCTCAATGACGACGAATATGCATATGTTAGATTTGCATTCTCTTGTATTCGTTTGAACCTTTGTGATTTGCACCCTTCGCACAGTCGTTCGGAAAAATGAATCCCATTACTGTAGTTTCCAGAAAAACCGTATCAGATGCCACTAAATCCTGAGCGTGCTCAAGGAAAACGAGGGAAATAATGCACGTTCTGGTAATCAGAGGTCGCGATGTTTCCTGCGTTAACTTAGATCTTCAAAATGTTCTCCTTTAAACCAACTTTTTACTCAATGAGAGCATCAAAATTCGGATTCCAAATGTAGTTTCTTAGTAGACAATCCAATACACGGAGTTATCCAAGCAACCTTCCCATGTCACGATACCATTTCTCTAGCCATACTATTATACTGCGTCCTCTGGTAACCTTAGGGACACGGCAGCTACTGTTTTCCCGCTCCACTGCGGTTTTTATTGGTAATCTACCTTTGTAGTTGAATTTTTTTGCAGAGAGCTGTGTGGTTACCAAACTGCGATCGTAGTCTGGGATTAGGGTCAACGTAGGCCAGTTTCAGACCTTGCGAACCAAGCGAATCGCTAGCTAATCGCTCGATTCGCAAAGGCTAACACTGGCCTAATGTACGTACTGAGCAAAGTCCAAAAAAGGTGTCACTTTCCAGGTGTTTTGCGCATTACTATTGCTGAGGGAGGGAGACGTGTTGGAAATTCCAGAGGGGAAGATGGTGATGGAGGTTAAGGGCTTTATTTGGTGGAGAAAAGGGGGAGGAGTTCGTTTCTGACAGTTTTCTGAAATGGCGAAAATTCTACGAAGGTGCACAAATTGAACGAAACTGGAGCATTTGTCGTTTCTTTGTTCATAGTTGCTACCTTCCTCCACCTTACCGCACTCATGGAGAGGAATTTGTTCAGAGTTGCTTTGTGAAGTCAGATCTCAAAATCAATTACTCTAAAAACAGCCATGGGGGAGGGTGGCGGTCACTGGTGGCGAGAGAGACAAGTGGTGCTCCGTCGTGGAATTTCAAAATGGTACGACGCGGCGGTTGCCCCATATGCAATGCTCTTTTCGGCATCGCAATGAACCCGGAGTTCAGGGAAAACTCCAGCGGAGATTGCAGGATCGGAAAAACTTTGGATTAAAATTTGGGGTCTGAAAACAGAGCTGTCACTGAAGTTATTCCTGCTTGGAGTTCGATTTTCTGAAGTTAAGTGGACCCTAAATCTTACATCACGCAACAAATGCGAGGAGCTAGGAGGGACCTTGCCTCAGTCTCCTAATCTCACAGCGCATTGGAAATGGCCGTCTCCCACTTCGAAAGAGGAATCATGGTTGTCGCTTCGTGATAAAGTTACTGTTAGGAAAATAGATGATGTGATTTCTAGCTTTCAATTTGCTGATCCAGCTTGGTGCTATTAACTCTCCATTACAGTCGTGGACCTTTACCTCCTCTTCTCATTTCCTTTCCTCTCCTTGTTCAATCCAGTCCATTCCATCTAAAGCGCAGTAAGTGCGGAAATTGGGGACGAAAATGTAAAAGAGAAGAAGACGTCATGTATTACAACAGCTTTTCATGCTCTTACAGCCATGCTTTCATATCAAACCTATGCACCGTATGCACCATAGAGCTAACTGCTTATAAAACAGGTCGGGCGCAAAAAGAACCTGATACTTTCAGGCAAAAAATGACAAAACCTGGGCGACAAAAGTGCATACTCTTGAGCGATCCTAACCAAAATTTCTCGTGTTCATGATTTTGTAAATCACCTGTGTGTCTTCTTCTTCAGATTCCGCGATTTCCTCAAATGAGCAGGTCATCGATCGAGTTCGTTCGTATCGTCGAATCAGCGGAGGTGGACGAACTTCGTAGCTGAATTTGTAGTGCATAGAGCACTGTCGTTGTAAATTTGCTGTAGTCATCTGTAATGCTCTTTTTCGTCATCGTACTAAATCAGAGAAAAGCGGCAATGCGAACTGCAGGACCAGAGTAACTTTGGATGAGGACTTGCGCTTTGAAAAAGGAAAGCAATGAATTCGCTATCGGTCGGATTTCATTTTTTTGAAAGATTATAAGCCCTAAACCTGAAGTCACGGAACACGTGGCCTGAGGAACTTTGCCTCATTCACCTTATCTCACAGCCCTTGAAATTGGTCATTGCTCCACGAGAGGGAATATTGCTATCACTGATAAAATGAGCGTTAGCAAAGAGTGCTAACGCTGCCAGTCCTACGAATTACTGACAGCGCCTCGTAGAAACTCACACCCGCAGTCCTGAGGTACTAGGGCCCATCTTCTTGAAAAACACATTCAACCAAATGAGCGCTGAATTTAGCACGATAGTAGCATTACAATTTCTCGGGCCTGCTGTTCATTGAGAGTAGAGGTGGGCAACCATTTTGGTCCAAAAGTTCTTCTGTGAAAAGGATCAGAAAAATTCGCTCAAGAATTAAGTATGTTTATCCACCCGTACAGAGAACAGGTTCTACCCCTCGCGGTTATAGCCAAAAAGCGGTGAAAATCGATTCCGCAGTATTCGAAGTCCCCAATCGTTCTCGAATAACGTGAAACATGCTGCTCAAATTCGACGACGTGATAGGGTTTCAGAACAAGAAGTTTCATAATTGTTTGCAAAGAACTATGCTGAAGACGCAAGTGCCTCGCAGTGGATAAAAGTCGGAAAATGAAAAATGGCTATTTTTTTGAGGTACCTAATGTCGATCATTTTTGAAAATACAAAGGTTAAATTGTTTCGTTGCAAGCGGAAAGCAGCGGATTTCTTTCGTTCGCCAAATTTTAGGCGAAGTGTTACGATAAACTACAGTATGAACTTATGCATATGTGCATCAAATTTAAAGAGCATTACTGGCAAAGAAAGTGGTAGTTAACAGTGGCAAGAGTCACTAGGCAGAAAAAGAAAGCAAATATCAGCAGAACGTAAGTAGGAAAATAAGATGAAGTTTTTTTTTCCTCAAGTTTTCTGGGATAGTATGGGGACAAATCACATAACGCGGAACTTCTATTTTGAAGATGCTTGGACAAAATGCTCTCAGTAGGAACGTCTCTCAGCAACGCGACAACGCAAAACAAAATAAAGGGAGGACCATTTTCGTGCAAAGTAAATCACAGCCATTGCATGGAATACACTGGCCAAGCCCACGCCTCTCATTGTGTTATCACACACTCTCCAAGCGGTGTTTTGTTCACCAGTGGTCGTTCTAAGGAGTCTAACGGGGGTTTTTCGAACAATCCCAAAAGTACTCATCAAAAAAATTCAGCGATAAGCGGTCGTATGTATTGAGTTGGAAAATAGCATAGTAGCGCTTCTTTACTCAGTATAAATTTGGTTAAACAAGTGTCATTCGGAACCGCGTATATGATTTGAAAATGCATTTTTTCTCTACAATAGCTTGTTTGTCATTCCTTCAGTATTATAAATGAAATTAGATATAGTGCTTTAAAGTTGAAAAATTCAGGCGGCAGAAATCGGCATTTCGGCGGCTGTTTTCCTTTGATTTACACAAAGGCAAAAGCAGTCTAAAAATGCAACCATATTTATGTCATACAAATTATGAATAATGAAGACCGAAAAATGGACTCAATATTTTTATATGAAATCCGCTGATTTGGAATCAAATGTTGCGAAATGAAAGTTATTAACAATGACAAAAAACCATCACTGTTTGGCTCTACCTTTTAATGTTTGCTTTAAACGATTGTGCTGAATGCAAGCACTACTATTATTAAATTGGCACAAATACGTTCGTGTACGTGTCGACCCAATACCTTATTCTGAAAAGGAAGGAAGCATCTTCGTCAAGATTTCAACAGTCTTCATATTGAAAGCTATTCGTATGTTGGCCGTATGCTGGGGTTTACGGACTACTTGATTTCCCCAATGGTGCTGCCACGAGGACTAGAGCACAGACGATTAGAAAACATGAACCAAGCTTTGGAGAGGAGAGGGACCCACGAGAAAGCGCAGAGGCGGTTCATAGGGCCGAGTTCAAGTAGTCCGTCGACCGAAAGACAGTTGACGATGAATTCAATTCAACACATCTTCCCTACGAAATGTCTGTTGCTTGGAAAGGGGAACGGTTCCCTCCAGTCTGTTAAAGACGCTTGTTACTCCTTCCATGACTCAAAAAACGGCCCCCTCTTTATGTCAAGAATGTAAAAAAGGAATCCATATGAAAACGGGTGGCAAGAACACTGCACGAAGAATAGCCCAACCTAAGAGGCTTTGCGCTCGGAGGAAAACGATATCTGACAGGGCACCTTTTTGCGAACCTGCCCAAATTTCAAACTAAATCTGTTCACCATTCTGGTAAAAAAAAGAAGAGGGTCCTCTCCCACGTTTTCAACAGGCATACCCAAAGAAAGAAGTTATGTGTATGGGGGTGGTGGAATCGATCTTGAATAGGTAGCCGACGCTGCGAAGCGAGCGACATCGAGTTGTAGTGAATATGACGAGACAAACACCCACCATGTGTGGCGCTATGTGGCCTGGGAAACGTGGGTGTGGACAAAGGCGTAGCAAGTTGAGTCACAAAGATGTCAAAGTGTTCTGATGATGAAATGTCATACATCCTTGATAAATTTTCATAGGAGAAAATGAAGCGTGATTCATTATGTTTCTCATGTCTCGCTTCTTCCCTAATGGCTTGATAGTTCTTCAAATAAGCGATTGAGATAAAGAGAGCGTGTCGAGGAAGCGAGTTGTGGCAATCTCATAATGAATGGTGCGCTGGTTGCTGAGCAGGACCGAAAGCACTCAGTTTCAGAGACGACCCGCCCACTAGTTCAGTTGGTGATTTGGACGGCCTGTTTTGCCAGCAGCAGCGCAACTGGAGCAGCTTGACTGGATCATGGGCTGCCATGGTGTCACGAAACGCGCTGCGGTAAAGTCGTCAAGACATCCGCTATCTCAGCCGCTGCCCGTTCGTGAGCGCTAATCAGCGGTCACACAGGATGTCCCCTTTTTCTTTTTCTAGCCGAATTTCTCTGTGTGTTTCACTATTGGCGTACGCCCTCTTCCCCTCACCCTGCCAGAACCCATCGCAATCGCTGCCTTCACGTTACCACTCAGCTGGGATTCAGCTAGTCGAATAGCCACACTGCTAGTGCTCGCAAGCGTTCGAAAACGTGCCGCTAGGAATCTATGTTTTTGTAATGATAGTGATCTGGATTTATTGAAAGCTTGTGTCCATATTACAAAAGAAGTAAAGGTGGTTAGTGGATTTAAGTTTCATTTTCTAGATGGCGCATTGGAAGTATGCGTGAGCGAACAGGCGTCCAGAAACCGCTCCCAATTTGGGCAATGTCGAGGGGGGGGGAGGGGAGGAGGGCAGTGCCTGGTTTGCAGCGATGAAATTCTCCATTCGCTACTACTTAGCTGTCACTACACATTGCTTGGAGCACAAACCTGATCTGAGCAACGACGTGCGACGCATTTTACATACTTTATAGGTCCCACTAGGTTTTGAATATAAATCGAATGCACGTTCCCATAGGGGTTCATCGATACCGAGCATGAAGAAGAGTTAATCAACAACATCCATCCTCTCTGCTGAACTCAGAAAGCAATTTTGAAAAGTCTTCATCATTTGATTGAAGCTTTGCGCAAGCGCTGAGGTGATTTCTTAGAGCTAAATATTCTATTTACCAACATGGCTCAGCTGAGTTGTGAAAATACGCGAAGAAAATCATACTTCAAAAAAGGATTCAAATGAGAGGTCGAAAATGAAGGGAAGTGCAGAAGCCAAGAAAAAGTCGACACTCGAATCGAAACCATAAATTAAACCATGGCATGCTTCTGAATGCATTATGAACTGCTTCAATTATGAAGCTGAAAAATTCGCTTCTGCCCCGAAGAAGCAGCTCTAAATGGAACAAAAAAGGAACATTTTATTTGAGACCAATTTGTGCATTTACACACGAAATACAAAGTCAAGGAAGGAGTGGCTAAGCAGAAAAGCAGTGATTGGCGTTAGGAGACAATCAGGAAGCCATCGCCAACCCCTGAGGGAGTAAACAGGGTGAGTGAGGAGATGAGAGGCGGAGGTGCGTAAAGATGCTGGCATTAGTCACCACTGTGCGCGATTCTCCCTCGTCTACGAACTTTCAGTCATTCCAGCTCTTCAGCAAACACTAGCGCAGCAGTAGCGCCACGCGAGAAAAAAGACCTGCAACAGCAGTAGAACTGGAAATGCAAACATCGCTGCTCAAATAACTAAGGAAAAAGGGCCTTTTCGTCGCTACTCGGTCAAATATGGTAAGATTTGTTTCGAGATAAATCCAAAAGCAGTCTGAAAAGCTGTCCAGATTGCTATAATATCAGTGAAAGAAAAACGTGCTCGAATGACAGGAAGAAGCTCTTCAATGTCTTCTTATAGCAGCATGTCCTTCCCGCCTCGGGCGAAGTGTTTTGTTCATAACTCAATCTCCTTGTGATAGCTTCGAGTGTGAGTGCGTCACTTCCGATCACAGTAGACCTTGACTGCATATACGGCTCAAACTATGAAAAAGCGAGAGCCAGCATACTAACCATGGAAGGCATTCAACTTCCCATGGAACTTTGAATTGAAACTCATATTTGTCGATAGAGCTCCAAATGCCTA
>KZ345066.1:256053-266285 GCA_002352805.1 Teladorsagia circumcincta | reverse complement strand
CTACTCAACGGCGAGTTTGAATGCCGGACGCTAGCACTGTTCATGTGTGATGCTTTGCCTCCGGCCAATTTGACTGCTCACAACTTCCTTAGCAGGTTCATTTTGCAGTTTTAGTTTCCACATTGGTAATCAGTGTTTGAAGCTCTATCGACTCATATGGGTCCCACTTCAAAGTTCCATGGGAAGTTGGATGCCTTCCCTGGTAAGGGCCTTGCCACTTAACAATCCTCGCTTCTTGCATGCGCTGCTCCTCATAATAATATTAATACCGGATATCTTAGTGTCGCTTTCCTGAGTTCAGGAAGTTTTGAAGCCGATTACCGTAGAAAATCAACATCACAAAAAATTTTTTTGCTGATTGATACTGCGTAATATGTTAGTTATTATTTCTCGCTGTTGGTTCACAATTTGACATTCCTTCGATTTTTATACCTTTTGTGAAAATGCCTGGGTTCAGTGTGCGGATTCGCATGCGTGCACCAAATGCCTTCATAGTTAGTTGTGTTGAGAGCTGCAGATTCCGTCAACCAAATCAACGTAGCTTTTGATGGAGATGCTACTACCGTTTGGAATGCTCATCGGTTTTTCACAGTTCTCATTGAAGACAGTGAACTCTTTGAAAGGATGCCTGCAATGTTCGTCAAAATGGAGGCCCTAGTTTCCACGAAGTTGATTCCGCAGGATGTTCTGATAAATGGGTTCATCTGCCACCAACGTGTGCTCAAAGAGGACGCGTTTTCAACCCCATGTTCCAAAAAAGACTCCGGAAAGAATTTGTCCACTTGCGCTGACAATTTCTAACTTTTCCTTATTTCCTCTACCCTAACTATCTGTATACCTGTTTTGTCCATGCCTACCTTTTTTAGCAAATGAGAGGGAAAAATGGTAAGATGATGTCAAAACCGGCCTGCCTTTTTTGACTCGAATAATTCCGAGCTCCAATCGTATGAGCATTCCACTCAAACTGTTTGACAGGGAAATGCCGATGAGTTATTCGAATATGAATATGTTGTTTCATTATCCGGATTATGGATTAAAATATTGTCGGTTCGAAACTCTTGGTGAAAAAACGACAATAAATATCCGTTACCTAATACATAATGCCTGCACATTAGGTTGTTGCGATATAAATGTCATTTTTGGATGCATAATATTCACTAGAATGGCAGCATTCGGCACCTCAAGACAAGAGACACATAGGTGCCATGTTATTGTGTCAGGCTTAGCCATTCCTCACGCAGAGCCTCGCCGATCTTCTCGAAAAATTGTACCAACCTTGCGCAGGCCAGATGACACGCCGAGTCTGCATTTTTTGTACCCTCAGTATGCAACAATTGCTTAGACGCAGTGTGACAAGAGCTGTTGGGGGAGAAGTCAAAGGTATCCAGTCTCGTCTCGCACCTTTTTACTGCTGACTTTTTCCGTGAAATGCACTTCTTTGTCTTGAAGTAACTTCATGACATCTTCGTTTTTCCTTCTCGCAACCTACGTACGGTTTGAGGTAGGTCGGGTTTCGATTCAAAAGCCCGCAGCTATCGTATGAGCTGGATTCAAGTTCTCGAGATGTCGTAGCACATTCACGTGCACGCTCGCAATTCTACGTTACTGTCGTCTAAAATATCTAAAACATGATAGCGTCAAGGAGTACATGGTCGCTTTTACACTCCTTGGTCATATGTATGTACAGCCAATACTCACGCTCAAGAATCTTGCGAAACTTTTTCCCAATCGCAACTTTTTTGGTAGATTGAATCATTATAATCTTAGTACGTTCCGCAGTAAAATATTAGGTTGGAACAATTGAAATGTCGTTTTCGATCATCAATTACTTTTATTATGAAAACAATAACGAAGCACATCAACCTGAAACGTCTTTATCAGCTGTGTCACAGGTTCACCACCTTTCGTTACGCAAAGCACGGTTGCCTACCGCATAGAATCCTTTCTGGTTTGACTCGAAGAAACTTGGCACTGAAAACTTGACGTCGTCGCAGTTAATACAATCCTTCCTCTCTGCTGAACTCCGAAAGCGATTGTGAAAAGTCTTCAGAGATCATTTGATTGAAGCTTTGCGCAAGCGCTGAGGTAATTCCTTAGAGCTAAATATTCTATTTACCAACATGGCTCAGCTGAGATGTGAAAATACGAGAAGAAAATCATATTCAAAAAAGGATTCAAATGAGAGGTCGAAAATGAAGGGAAGTACAGAAGCCAGTAAGTAGACGCTCGAATCGAAGTTTGAATAAAATCATAATACGCTTCTGCGTGCATTTTAAACTTGGGTCAGTGATAGTCGGACGGCGCCAGACCTGGGCTACATGGCGCGAGGCAGAGCGTCCCAGCCCAACTCCTCGATTACTTTTTGCAAGATTTTCGCGACATATGGTCTTGCGTTATCGTGCCATATTTTTTCATTTACCCTTTGACGACGCGGAGCTCTACCCACATGATAGAGCTGTTATACGCAGAGTTCACCTACAACTTGTAGCCCACACCCAGCATCCCTTAATTGCTATACTGTATCTCCATATAGAAACATTGTGAGGTCAAGATCACGGTACGGTAGCACCATGAGAGGACAGATCACCTTTTCGACCGCTTTGATCGAGCGGGAGTTACCACATAAATATCGATGCATGGTGCCCAGAGGTCATGCATTCTGCTCCTCCGCTCCTCCGAGGTAGCCAGCTCTCGCCTCTCCCGACCCACCGCCAGCTTCAGCATTTCTCAGGATTCCACGCCTTCTCCTGTTATTCCAATAGTTACATTCATTGTATGTTGACTTTAATAAATTTGTTCTTCTTTCGTCGCCGTCTCTCACCGTACACGACCCTGGAGCAAACCAGGATATAAACACTAGACCAAACTGCTCCTTCAGAATGGTGTTCCGAGCCGCTAAGGATGCGCACACCAACCGACGTGAGGCCAAACAGCCCAGGGACGACGAGGAAATGGACGACATCGATGTAGAGCAGGTTGGATCCTCCACAAATGTTAAAGAACAAATTGAAACACCGCCACTAGAGGAGGTGGTTGCAATTACAAGAGCTTGCGACGAAGCTCTGACTTTTCGCTTTAGGAGGCTGTCAGAGGCCAAAAGAGCAGCCATTTTGAGCTCTGTCGGAGCAGCTGCGACAGCTGCCACTGAGGAATCCTTCAGCGAAGTGAGGGAAGTCAACGAGTTTTTGATCAAGAGCGGACTGTCCGTCCCCCAACAGCGATCAATCCTTACTGAGGCAGAGCGCAATCTAGGCTTGATCGAAAGTTTGTCCAGCAAGATGAAGTGCGGACAAACACCTACTTAATGCGATGGAAAAACTGAAGGAAGAGAGAGATCACTTGATTTCTGAAGTGAATTCATTGCAGGAGCAGTTGAATAACACCAGTCGACAGAAAAGGTTGGACGTCGCGATGATAAGCAAGGTGAGGCTTCATCAACCGTAAAGATGAAGAAATTTTACAGAGCAAGAACGCGCGTCAGGAACCTTTTAGCTGCTCTGGAAGCACCCTATGGTATGTTGTACCAGTCAGTGCGTAGGCGGCATTACGGCTCGAGCGGGCACGCGAAGCAATGAGAAAAAAGTGCCAGTTACAAGGGGCCAAGCTAAGGATCGGAGCGACCGCACCAGGTATAAAGCTCATGATAGATATGACAGTGAGAAAACCGGAGCGGGAGATAAAGCAAGTGGGAAAAACGGTCCAACAAAGAAAACAAAGTGTTCAAAATGCGGTGGCATGGAGCATTACGCAAGGAATTGCCTAAGATCTAATGTCCAGGAACAAACCATGCACACGGAGGGTAGACAAAAGCGGAAAGCTCCGCTCGTTTGGAAAAGTGGTGCAGCGACTAGCCAGGATATGAAGACCATAGTGACTGAAGCATATGGGGAACCCATTCTCTGCAAGGTATGTACACATGCTAGCCATGACGATCGATGCTATGATTGATACGGGTCCGGTAACATCAATAGTCCCTCTTGACCTACTGCTAGAGGCGAAGCAGAAAAAGATCGATCTAGACAACCTGGTGACCATCATGGGGGATGGTAAATCTTAGAGAGTAGTGGACGCCTCAGAGAGCGCCATGAGCTTTTTGATGCTTATAGCCCCAGAGGTGAACGTGCAAGGAGCATGCAGGCTTGCATACAGTCACATTTCCAAAGGAGCAAGGATAAAGTAGTATTGCTAGGGAAAAATGCACTCCAAGCACTGAATATCCACATACAGTTGGGTGAGCCTATGGCAGAAGCAAGAACCCAGGTTATGAATAGTGGATGCGGTGGCCCACTGCGAGCTATTCATGGACATTTCATACCTGCAGGAGGGATCTCTACGTAGTCTCAGACGCAGGGTTGGACGAGTGCATATTTTGGTCCACCAATGACCGTATTTCTTTCGATGTGTTAAGAGCAACACACGGCGAAGCCCTTGTATCAGTGAGGAACAATACTGACGAGCCTTGGGTTATTCGAAAAGGTGAAACTCTAGGGAAATGGGACAAGGGAACACTTTACGATCCTAGAACACGGGAACTGCCTGGGGATATGCTAGAACTGTCCCACAAACTTCCAGAAATAAAGGAAATTAGAGTTGAAGACCTACTGGTCTTCCTCATTAGCAATCGGAAGGCAGGTCAACTACCTGAAAAGTTGGTGGCGCTTATATCTAAGTACGAGGATGGGTTTGCAATCTCAGATTTAGAGCTCACACAGACCGATTTGTTACATCATAGTATTGATGTAGGAGATAGTTTGCCCATCTAGCAACGCACCCTACCTGTGCCCTATGCTCTTCGTAGCCAGGTGTGTGACATGTTGGTCGAGCTTAAGAAACGGGGCATCTTGAGGATAGCTCTTCCCCGTGGGCCTCACCAATAGTATCGGTAGCTAGAAAGGATGGATCAATTCGGTTGTGCCTTGACTACAGAGAAGTTAAGAAAGTGATTAAGAAAGATGGTCATCCACCACCGCCAATGGATATGACCCTTCAAATCTTCATTACTTCCCTGGATTTAGCTAGTGGGTACTGGCAAATACCCCTGACTGAGGAGGCTAAAGAGGTTAGCATTCACCAAAACGGCAGGACTCTTTCAGTTTAGAGTGCTTCCATTTGCTTTCCACGGTGCCGGCGGTATTTCAAAGACTAATGGAAAAGGTCTTAGGATCGCTTATGGAAGCAGAAGTTTCGGTTTACATCGACGATATGCTTAGAGCAACTGAAACTATGGAGCGTCATGTGGAGGTTTTGGAGTAGGTTTTCCAAGCATTACGCAAGGCGCATTCGAAACTCAAACCACAAAAATGCCGTGTATTGGAAAGTTCGGTAGATTTTTTGGGACATGTGGTAGATAAGGATGGCCTCCGGACCGATCCTGAAAAGGTAGAGAAAATTTGAGACTATCCGCAGCCTACGAATCTAACACAATTGAGGACCATCTCGGGAATGGCAGGCCATTACCGTAATTCATCTTTCGATATGCACAAATAGCACAGCCTCTGTGTGACCACATGAGTTCGAAAAACCCATTTCTGTGGACAGAAGCACATCAGCAAGCATTCGCTACCTTGAAGGATCTCCTGACGAGAACACCGGTGTTGGGAGAACCTGACATAGAGGCTGCACGCAAGCGCACGCGTCCTTTCTACATATACACGGATGCTAGTCGTAGCGTGGTTTTAGCCCATGAGGGAGACGACAAATTAATCCATCCCTTGCATTTTGCATCAGAGGGTTAACTCGAGCCGGAAAGAGTTACCATACCACAGACCAGGAAGCGCTAGGCGTAATGTTTGCGAAGGAAAAGTTTCACTATTTCATTTATGGAGTGCATACCATCGCAAGGACAGATCATAGCGCCTCGACTTCGCTATTCAAGCGTGCTAACGTCTCTCCAAGGGTGATAAGATAGGCCCTAGAGCTTCAGCGATACGATCTGCAAATCGAGTACGTAAAAGGCGCAGCGAACAAAGTGGCAGACGCTCTTTCTAAGGGGACGGTATCAGAGCAAGACGTGGAAATGGCTAAATATACCGATGAGAAAGTAGTGGCACTCGCTAGAGATTCTGACTGGCTCCAAGAACTAAAAAATAACGAAGATTTTGAGCCGATAATTGAATCAATAGAAGCGCGCAGAAAAGATGACGTCCCATTCGTGCAACATAGTAGAAAGTTTACCACAGCTGATTTCGAAATCAGTGATGGAAGACTACGCCTTATTCGGGAGATTGGCTCTAGGATTAACGTCATACCCCAGAGCAAAAGACGCGAACTTTTCACTGAAGCGCACCATGCAATTATGGGTGGTTATTTCATCGCTAGGAAATGTCATCTAAACTGGAAAAAGTAGCGTTTTGTCCAGGAATGAGACAGGACATTGCGAAATGGTCCCAAGAACATCAAGAATGCTTTGTCCATAACAGGCATAAGATTGCTCCTCTGTTGAAGCCAGTCAGAGTTACCAGGCCGTTTGAGATAGTTGGTATTGACTTGCTCGAGATGGGTTTATCAAGTCGCGGGAACAGATACATAGTCACGATAATGACCACTTTACAAAATATCTCGGGGCGTACCCAGTGCCAAACAAAAGAGCAGAAATAGTGGCAGAAGTTCTTTTCAGTGGATTTGCGGCGCAGGAAGTTCGCCAGAAACAGTGCTCTCAGACCGTGGAACTCAATTCGAGAATTCCGTCGTGACCGCATTGTTTGAAATAATGGGCATTAAGCAACAGTTCACTAAGGGTTACTGCCTCAGAGAAAACGGAATCACTGAAAGGGTCAATGGAACTGTTATCCACATGTTGAAGAAGAAAACTGTAGTGCCAGCAGAATGGGACGTTATCCTCCCCACTGTCGTTTATGCGTACAACGCATGCACGCATGAAGCAACTGGCGAGAGTCCCCATTTTCTCTTCTATGGACACGACCCTAGGTACCCATCAAAAGTCATACATTATCAGCCCCTGGGTTGAAAGCTGCGCGTGAATGCATTATTTCTAACTCAGAGGAATACCGGACAAAGATGAAGGAGCAGTACGACAAACGGTTCAAAACTGGGAAAAAGTTGGGAAAATTCTCGCAGGCAATGATCTCAAACTCATCAGAAAGCAAAGTAGGGTTGACGTGATGAAAAGCCATGTTTTACCACTTCCAGCTGGTCAGCCACAAAAATGCAAAGGGAGAAAGTTCCGCCAGGATTCAAACAACTGACCCCAGGTCGGAAGCCCATCGTTCCAACCACTAGGCCACCGGCAAACAACACCAGTAAGTTATGCTTTACTCTAATAGGGCACTGATGAGAGCGACTCCTAACTGTGTTAATTTGCATGGGGAGCAAAAAACTCGTAGCTTCGTTTGGCGAATCGTTTGGCAGATTTGCGAAACAGATTCGAGATCAGCGCCCGAACACACACGCACCGTGATGCACATCTCATTCCGTGAGGCCACTTCGACCCATCATCCTTCCCTGGTAAGCGTGGAGAGGAGAGCATGAGGTGAGAGAGCGCATCAGAAGAAAGGATCCATGCAACAGCCCGACAACGGGAAAAAGATCTGCAGCTTTAGCAGCTTACTTCGTAAGGTCCTAGCGCTCTCGTTAGGTGATTTTCATCCATGGGGATGACAAATCTGTGACTGTTCCTTGAGTGAACACCCTACGGTCCAAAGGAAATCGTTCACATGACTTTGCATGGGGTTTGCCTCCAGTCAATATATTAGGCTGTTGGAAATCTTTGCGCATTTGTCAACTTTTTTCAAACACCTCTCTTCTTTAATGCAGTCAACAATTAACAAATACATGCACCACCATAATCTACGAAACATTGCCTTCAGCAGGTGGAGTATACTTGCCGGTTGTTTAGAAATGTTGAGCATCGAGGCGAAGAGCCTGAATAATTCCACTCCTAGTAGGTCTGGATCATCAGACTACCTCTCTTTCAATTGACTTGACATCAACAGATGCTGATAGTAGCCTGACGGAGAAAGGTTTGGTGAATACACCAGGCGGCTCAGAACGTCCCATGACAAACGTGAAGACTTTTGATGGACCTTCTTCCTAATTTGAGGAGCGTTGCCGAGATAAAGCGAAATTTTTCGTGTTTTCCAAGCCTGGTGGCAAGCAAACTACCAACCAACATTACCGGTCACCAATGCCAGTGGAGTTCGTTAGCAACAGCTCTTAGAGGGCAATGCGGTTGCAACATCACCAATCCCGAAAGTCACTTCCCAGGTTGCAGTGCTGCAATCGGCGTTGGAATCTTTGGTCCTAGGCGTCCGAGTCAGTGGTGCTTTCGGGTATGGTTCAGATGAAGACTACTCTTCCTGTTACCAACAACAAAGTTTCCGGATCAAATGCGACGCAGGCGGTAAATCGAAATGTCCACGCAATATTTCAACGTCTCAATAGCCTGTGGTCAGTCAGATCGTCAATTATTGACTCGCAATAATTCCTCTTCTTCTCAAGGCGATATTGTGAAACCGCTACTGCGCTCTGATAACGCCAGAAATGCTCTTCCAGTTTCCGCGCATTGCACCGAGGGATCCTTCGATACAGCTTTGGAATGCACTCGTCATTTAGTGTAGCAGGCCGGTCACATTTGTTATTTTTCTCAAGTATCTGGATACCGGCAACAGCTTTTAGGCTTACAAAAGCAAGAGCCGTCAAACATACGATTAGTGAGAGACAATTTCCCAGCTACAATCGCGGTGACATGCTACGGCGAAAATGCTCCGAACGGAGCATTGACTCGTCTCACAGCGAAGGTCGAAACGCTCCCCAAGATTTTTCAAGATGAAGAAGAAAATGCGCAAAGACTCTTCCGACAACCTGATACAATCAATTTCATTGCTTGCTCCTCTGAATGATAATTTTGTACGTCACTTTAAGGTTTATTCGTCTTCTCCCTGTATCCTTATTTCGCCAATCCCAGTTCACCGATGAGCTACAGGGATTGAAAAAGTAATAGGGTTTGTCTGAGGAAGTGGCGAAAAATTATTTTATTCATAGTGGTTTTTCTTCTGAATTTACTTAGTAATCCTCCACTTCTACCTATTGCCATTTTACCATTTTGGCACACCGCTCATTCATCTACCCCTCGATCATTGGCTCCTGCGCTACTTTGGGTTAAACAGCAACTCGGCACCATCGCGCCAGTACGCTACGTGCATGTTGGGGTCAGGGAATATGCACACGCATGCACGAATGTCACAGCAATTTGATCACGCTCAGCATTCCCCCCCCCAAGGTGTTGTTGACACCGAAATCCCACGTTTTGCCGCGTCCAGTGAACAGGCTACCGGCGCTCGTCTTGACCCTCTTCACAGCACGACAGCATCAGCTTAGAGATTATCCTCTGAGGAGCATGCCAGCAACAGAGTTCTGCGTTATACTGAACCTGATTTGTCCCCCGGCGACTGCCGGACCTCCCTTTCCAGCGTAACTACTGAGTCTTTCGCTGTGCCCTCTTCCACCTGTGCACTGACACGTGGAGGTGATTCCGTGCACAAAAAGGTGTTTTGTGTAGTAGAAAACACCCACACACGAGGATGGATGAAACAGCATTTTGGTACCTAATTCTACATTGACTCTACCGAGGATTGTTTTGCTCCTTTTCCCCTCCCGCTTCTTTTAGTCTCCCCTTCTCCCTCCACTAACCTCCAGCTGCCAACGCAGCACTATTTGGAATGGCCAATAATGTGCTCAGTAGCTGTTATACAATCGTTGGGGTGTTATCACAATAACGCCATTGCAAAACATACTATAAAGTCCTGCGAGCTACTCAATTTTGCTAGGGTTTTATTCATTCCATTAGTTTGGTCCCCCGTCAACTGCCGGAACCTTGCTTCCTTGAGATACGCCTTCCGCTGTACTCCTTTCTACCTGTGACCCCGAACTCTCCTAGAGGGGATGCGTATGCACAGAAGATGTGTAATAATATAGCATTGGTTTTCCTTCCCTCCTCCCCATCCTCCTCCCTCTCCTCTTCCCTTCACTACCCTCCAGCTGCTACTGCAGCACCAAAAGGAATGACTGAGAGTTTCCTCAAGTAGGTGTTTATATATAGCCGTTGAGGTGCTATCACAATCACGCCATTGCAAAACACTGACAGCGCCACTCCTGCGAGCTACCCAGATTTGTTAGCGGTTTGTTTATTTCATGAGCTTCCTTATCACTTCATTTTCATTTTGCGGACATACATACATACATGCATGCATGCATACATACATACATACATACAT
>KZ345066.1:229349-242335 GCA_002352805.1 Teladorsagia circumcincta | reverse complement strand
ACACACACACACACACACACACACAACCGCTTAGCCGGTTATTATAGTAGGATGTGAGAGTGGAGCAATAAAAACTATTATAAATGACGGTTCTGCCCCGAAGTCAAACGTATCCTCTCCACGGTGAGCTCTCCTCCGAAACATGGAGCAGAGCGCTCTCTCGTCACAAGTGGAACAGGAGCTGCCTTTCAGCTGGCGTAATCTGAGTCAATGCCACGCTTCGGACAGTAGCAATTGCAGCAGCCGTGCCAACATCACAAGGAATCAGGCCTGCAAAAGAACAGTTTTTGGCCCTGATATTCCACTGTGAGTCTCAATCATTTCAGCCAGGAAACGTCAAGCTTGTCGTGAGAACTTATTCTGCATCGGAATTTTACGAGCGTTCTCATCCTTACTCCGCTAAGAGCAAACTTTAGAGTTGTGTTTCCGCCCACCGACAATGTACCAGCACATTCACCTCAACAAGGAACGACGTTTGAGGCGCGACGCCCTAATTCAGAATATCTTCGCATATCTACTCTCTTTAACAGCCCTCTCAGTGCCACGAAAAAATAGGACCATATGGTCCTATTTTCAATTCCTTCGACGAGAATATGCACTCTAGGTAAACCTTACTTAAAGGCAAAATTCAGGATCAAATGATGATGTAATTGCACTCAAATGTGAAAGTAGGGGTAGGTGGACCGCTAGAGGAGAAAAATGAAGAAAAAACCCCTGAAATACCTAGGAAATACGAGCTTTCTGCCCTACGCTGCGGGGTAGTTCAAAGGATCGGCAGAGTGATGAGAGATAACGTGAGCGCGGAGGGTGGCAGAGAATTACGTGTAGAGATAGCATAGCAGATCAACATTGCGAAGCAGACAAGATATCGAGCGGTGGGTGGGGCGAGCCTCAACTGGTGGTGCGAGCCTAAATCCTTGGCGCCTAGCGTCCAGGGGCCGTTTTTTGGTGTAGGATGATGGGAGGAGCCCTGCACTAGCCTCTCCTGTCCTTCTAGCCAGTTTAAGGGTTCCCAGGGCTTGTCTGAGCGCGAACTTTGCCTTTAAAGGCCTTGACAGGGTTCGACGGAAGGGGGTGGCGTCAAGGCGGGTGCCGAATGGGGCCAGCGCGATAATAAATTGTACCGGCAGTAAAAGAGCCCCGTTTTGGTGATCGCGGCAATGCAGGACTCCATGCGAATGAGCCAAAGGGACCTTAGGCCTCGGCCTAACTTCGGCATAGGATCTCCTATCATGCACCCCGGTGGGTGATCTTGAGAGAGAGCTTGCTCTCATTATGGGATTGCTCCCACTTTTGAGTTTGTGTTCCTTTCCCAGACGTAGCCGATATGCTCACCCCTTCATTAATCCTTTGACGACAATACGATTTTGCAGGTAGCGGGGTTATGAGACCACGCCCCTGGCGCGCTCAACTCTCGCTAAACGTCGGGCTCAATCGTTCTTAAGAACAGCTTTTCTATTGAATGTCGATTTCAGCAGTACATTGAATATTACTGCAGCCATGAACGTTCACACTACATATTGTTGTAGGAAGGAATTGGAATTCTGGGAGAGGAGCTCGGATTCTAAGATGGGGGTTAAAAAAAACTTCAAAATCTACGTAAATACTATATAATATTAGTTGGTCCATGAGTCTTGCAGCAAACTGGCTTAGTTTTGATTTTAACACGTTGACGACATCGCGCTTAAACGTGTTAAAACAGTGCGCGCATCGCGTTTTTGCATGGCGTGGGACCGGATTGATTTTGCGAGCGCATCCGCCGCACACCAAATCCATGAATTTCGAGCTGTAAATACGCTACATTTAGATGCGATGAAGTGTTTTCAATAATATTCGATCTGTCTAACTTATCGGGAGTTACAGTAATGGGTGTTCGATCGATGATGTGTTAAGGCTATGAAAAATCAATTTTGATCACTTCCCCCTTTATGGTTCCAGAATTAATCAAATGTGATTGTTTCAGTAAATGACACATAGCTTCCCATACGATTAGGTGTTTATTCCCCTCAATTATTCCTTTTTATCAACATGTTCACGTTTATTTTGAGAAAATAGGGATGAGCTGAAAAGGCATGTCCGTATGGCCTGAGAAACCTCTGCCGAACCAAGGAATATTTCCCCTTTCTGTGAACCATGTGGTTTCCAAGTATGCTAAGGTATGGTCTATAGAATGAGTACAAAGACCTTAGGAATAATTTGCGCAAGCGCAAGAAAAAGGAATGACTTGGGCGGAACGCGTCACAATGTCGCGCAGGTGTGCAAAGTGGGACGCGTGACCGCGTCACACTGTCGTCAACGTGTTAGCATTTTAATTACCTTTTGGTCCACTCATCAAGCATAATACACACCTTCAATATTCACAACATATTGTCAACGCCGTAGAGGCTGTTCCATGCCTCTCTTGTAGAACTCCGTAGAATGCTGATTGAAGAAAAATCATATGTCGATTCTGACATCATGATGGTAACAACAAGATCTTTCCTCTAAAAGGTTGTCCTGAGAGAGAAGGCGGAAGTCTGGTAGCACGAGCTCAGGGCTATAAGGTGTGTGTGAAAGAACTCTCCGGCCAAGAGTTCTCAAATTTTTTCTGGGATTTCTCAGCAGTGGGTGGTTCAACAGTGTCGCAAAAGAATAGACTTTGTCTTAAATTTGTTCCATGGTCAATGTGTTACAATCGGCTGTGGAGGGTTGACTCTCCCGTTGACTGTGACATTTCCATATAGGAGCTTCCAGTGCTCAGCTCCTCTCGTATTCCACTAAAAATTCGTCAAGGCTTGGCTCGGACGAGGTTGAAGTTTTGCAGTCGGAACTCCCGAAGCGTTCGAGCTAGACTACCGCCACTTGTTTATTTGTTAACACACTGTACCCTCTCGTCTTCAGTTGCAATGCAATGGATGGTCAAAGGGAGAAGCATATTGAATCGGCTTGAACATGACGTTGACATTGGTGTGTCATGACTTGCATTACTTTCTGAGTGGTACTCGTGAAAGGGCAAGGAAGCTCCTTGCGAAATCGGTGCAATAGCCCCGAATAGCGAGAGAGCGAGCTGGTGGATTGGCTAGAATTGCAAAAGGTGATGCAACCTCAGCAAACATGTCGCAAAGTTTTCGCAGATTCCCAAAAGATTTTCTGGCGTCAAATTCAATTTGTTGCAAGATCCTAATAGTTTTTGATACGATTCAAACCCCTACCTGTGTTTAAAGATATGAAAGAAGTCCGATAAGTGGTCAATTTTCTGCTTGGTAATGCAAAGCCCTAATTAATTTGTCGACTCCTTTGATCTCACATTCCAAATTTACAAATAAATTAGCTTTTAATGAGCATTTCTCTTGAAGCAGCAGTCCCAGCAGGGTGCTGAAAATTCGTTGCTAATAGGGTGGAGACAAGCACTAGCCCTAGTCGGGTAAGTTATGCATAGGAAGTGCCATTGATCTAGAAAGGCACTGGAGGGGGTCTAACGCGTTCGAAAAGGCGGATCTACCGGGCCCCGGTGCGGCCAGCCATTTGCTACCGTGGAGAGCGCGTGATTGGCTGCGGAGGCATTCGCGGTCGTTTGGGATCACAGGGACTAATTGAACTCGGTCCTTCGAAGCAAAACGTGGTGCCTTGCGGCTGTATCATTAATGAAGCAGTGTGGTTTTGCTCGGGTTGCTCGCAGTCAGCTGACGACGCATCGCGCCTCAATTGGAATTGCTGGCAAACAGCCAGGCATGTTCTACTGCGGGCAAGCTCAGACAGCCCATCTCATATTCACTTTATTCGTGAGCCGAGGAGGGGAAGCCCAGTTTTGAGGCCTCGTCGGCCTTTTGCATTCACTCTTCATCATCAGTCAACTCTCTACCTGCAGCTTCGTTACCGACTGCTCAACTGCCGAAAGTGTGAGACTGTCGCTTTAGCCATGCTGCGAATAGATGTTATGAAACATGGTCGTGATTATTGGCATGGTAGTAATGTGGAGATTGTGCAAAGCCAAAAATATTCAGGTGGCACCCTCTGGCGGATGCCATTGTCCCAGCGGCAGGCACAGTGACATCCACCCTTGAGTGCCATTTTCGCCAAACAGTCAAGTTTACTAGGCCATCGACAAAGTAGGCTCTATTACTAAATGTGAGACATAAAATCAATAATCTTAATTCGCCTCGATACAATGCAGTGCGTTCTAGAAGTATGTGGACACTCAAACTCCACATTTGACAGGTATCCAAGAGGCTCCGAAACCCTCCTTAATCGATTCCTTGTAGTCGACAAAACATCCACGTAAATCAAGCAGATAGTGCCGCTTTACTTTCGTAAAAGAATTTGGATGGAATTGTTCCCTTTGTTTCAAAAGTATGCGGACACTTGAAGAAAATCGAATTTCGGCGCCGACCCACCGGTTTCGGTTCAAATTTGGTGCCTCCACTCCTTCGCAATGCCTAATAGTGGCAGATTTCTTGACATAAAAGATCGCGCGGCAACTTGTTCATTTTCTTTCGTGCATTGGAAGATTCATCTGGTACCTCGATAATTATACTCAGCACACGGATAGGACACGTTTTTCGAGATTTCTATTCTAAAACGAACAACTTCTCATGCGCATTTTCTTTTTAGGTGATGCTCCACAATCTACCAAAGAGTGGCTTAAACGAAATGGTGCTGGAGCAATAGATTGGCTTGTGTATTCCTTACTTGCTACCCTACCTTATTCCTTACTGCATCTCTTTAGCGAACCCTCTTTAAACGAGTTAACTCAAACAGGCTTCACAGATCCGCAGATGAAGTGAAGGTGGCTGTAAAGGCTACTTGGACCGACATTGGCGAAACAACTATCGCAAACGTGGTTCCGATTATGTCGTACAGGATGATTGAGCTAAATAGAACATTGGAGACTCCACCAATTTCTATCAGGTCGTGAAGAAAGTTCTTGCGTTTTCCGACCCTAAACTTCAAATGCACATGTCTCGGCTCATACAAAACTTTTTTGATTGAGATAAAAGCTGTTAGAATCTCCATACCTTTGTCAATACAAAGAGTGTTTAGTTGGACCGGTTCCTCAGAACTCTGAAATTCCACAGACGATTAATTCGGCGAAGGTCGTTCCAGCATCGAGTTTGGTTTTAAACCATAACTCATTCAGGAAGCTATCCGGATCATTGGAAAAGTGACATATAATAGGCAAATGGTCTTGCGAGTAAAAACGTAGCAGGCATAGTTTGAAGCCCAGCTGGTTCAATTTTTTCAGGGTTGGTTATGCGATGTGCGTGCGAGCCACCCGTCAGGAATGAGTCGGATCCCTAATAATGAAGGATACCGGTTGAATGTGCTAGAGTTCTAGCAGTATTTTGACAAATAGTCAAGAGTAATTTCCCACGTCAACACTCCCATCTGCCCAAAGAGCTAGACCAGGTGCTGACCTCATAAAATTCGCCTAAACCTTCCTTCAGCACTGTTTCAATTTTGCAAAGTTTGTAGAGCCAGATCGCGGTCAATCCATTCAGCAAAGGCACTTATGCTGTAGTGAAGAATCCGCTCTTTATTATTGTCACAAACGAGTGAAAACGCAGGCCTTTTTCATTGCGTAAAACAAGCTCGAAGGTGGGGGACTACACTTCAAAGTGGTGAGTCGTCGCGGCACGCCCTACTCTGTTTTTGGACTTTCCATCCCCACCCGTATAACAACAATCGACAAACCAGGTATGATAACTATAGGAAGAACATTCCCAATAATTCTGTGAGACCGCTCTTCAACCACGGCTTTCAGCTAACCCTTGGCATTGTTTTATATCCGACCACCATCATCATCATCTTCAAGGCTCTCGCTATCGTTGCAAAGACTTTTTGAACAACTACTTCAGGTCATATTTATTGTGAATTCCAGCCAAGTGCATATTCAATATCTTGACCTGCTTCCGCTTCTTGCAGGCATGGTTTGAGGTGAAAAAGAGAAACATGCAGTTTTGGCTTTCGAGTATGCCGTATTCGAGACTCTTAAAAACTTATAAGAATTTGCTATAGGACAAATACGACCATAAATTCAGATAGAGCAAGAAAAGTTCTTCGAGAGGCATATAGCGCGGTGGCAGCTTTCTCGAAGTCAGAAGAATATAAAGCCTCTAAAAATGGAACACCAAAAGCGCAAGAACTCTCTTCACGACCTAATAGTATGAGCTATTTGTTTGTCTTTTTTCAAGTGTCCACATACTTTGAAACAAAAGAAAGAATTCCTTTGAGATTTTTCTTAGAAAGTAAAGCGATAATATCTGCTCAATTCACATAGGTAGGCTATCGAGGAGGAGGAATCAAGACGAGGGTTTTGTAGCACGAAGTCTCTTAGTTACCTTTTTAATGTGCATTTTGAGGTGTCCACATACTTTCGAACCGCGCTGTATGACAAGTAGTAAACTGTGATGAGCGGGCGTCAATTGAAATGTGGCAGTAATGGCAAAGAAATACCCTGACCCTGTATACCAAACAATTCCATTGATCAGGAAAAATCATAGGTTGAAGTGACCGTATGCGCCATGTTGGAGGTGTAGTGGTTACCTAATGACAAGAGTTTTCAAGTTGAAGTTCCATGGTTTAGATCTATTGAAGCAATTTTTCTTTGTCTTTTCGATGAACCTTCATTTGCTAACAGTCTAAAATCACTGCTCTGTCGTATTTTGCCTCCTGATGAGTGTGAGATACTCACTGTATTTATTCTTACTTCGGTGGCTCTAGAAAACTTGCGAGCGCTACTGTCCGTAGGGCTATGCCTCACGGTTTCTCAATGTTTGCCAGCAGAATAAATAAAAAATTGGGAGAAGGAGCTGATGTGCAGAAAAAAGTGCTGAAAATTCTGACGCGCATGCGCGTCAGTATGCCATATGTAGTCTGACGTTAGGCTCTAGCAACACCTCATCTCCCTAGCTCCCTACCCTTATTTTCATGGGTAACTTGAGGGCTGTCGTAGACGAAGGCATCTATTTCGAATTCTGTATCCTGAAAGGGTTTCCCAGAGGCTTTAAATTCTGCTTTCTATTCTATTTTTGGAAGCTAGCAGCGTACGAGTGTGCCAGAAAGTCTCTGGCTCATCCATGTTCCACTTGCTTACTATAAAAAGCCTTTGCTTCACTGTAACGCAGTCACCTGAGAGCGGAATGTACCATGCTCGTGCTAACAGTGAATAGGTAATGAGCACTTTTTTAAGATCACAAACTTGCCTCGACGAAGCTCCTTGAGATAGCGGTTCCCATTTTTCCGGTACCGACACCTACTCTTCTCCTGAGCAACCTTGCTCAGGGTTTGAGGGAGCCCGAAAAAATTCATGTATTCTTCCCATCTCGTTATCAACAGATTTCTCAGAACATCTGTGGCACTCCCTCATTCTGGATTTAGTTAGTCAGTTAGTTGCTTACTTAGCTAGTTAGTTAGTCAGTTAGCTAGTCAGTTAGATAGTTGATCCCGAGCAAAAGAATGTTGCGACTGAGAATTGTTGTGCGCTGAAAGCTCTCCCCGTAAGCTAACAGCGAGATGGGCATACTCGCTATAGTTTGGTGTGGAAAAGGAAATCTTACGAAAAACCTCACAGGAGACTGGCTACCACCAAAAGTGAGGCCGCAGTTCAAAACAGGGGCTCCCTCAAGGTAGAAACTATTTTATCTTTTCTCTGCTCCAACTACTGCACATGCTGCGTTATACCTAGTCAAACAAATGATGCCACCTCACTAGCGCTGACTCTTACGGCTCGCTGCACCGTAGTATTGCATTAGATACCACAATGTTGAGACTTCTAATGGAGAAAAACGTTCCACCACGCGGTAACTCGTAATAAACGTGCCACGAGCAAAGGTCAGATATTGTACAAAAATTCATAGTTCATAGATTGATAGTTCATGATTCATAGTTTCATCACCACATTCCGTTTGCACCCTTGTCTCGTGAAGGAGAAGTCTACCATGATTTGAAACACCTTGAGATGGGCGCCCACTTATTCATTGCGTCGAAGACTGGGTAATTCGTAGAGAAAGGTATCCCCAAATATCATATAGCTTGAGGACAATTGTAGATATTTGTGGTGAATGTAGTGCCTACTAACGATGACCCTGGACAAAACTGTGAAACTCCGGATATAAAGGCTGAATTTTCATCACTCTGACCAAAGCCAATAAGAGAGAGGAGCCTCTCAGAAGTCAGCCACACGGACTTTCGCTCGTCATTCTGGTCTGCATTTTGTTTTGTAGCTCCGCTCGAATTGTGGAGTGGCAGATTGAAGAAGTAGATTTGACATAAGCGTCTGAAAATATCCACATATGTAATTGTTATGTTTCACTGCATGCCTATAGTGAAGCTATAATCCCCCGATCCTGGTCTGACAGGTGATTCATTTCCAAGCCCCTCTCTAGTCCCTTCACTCGCCCCTCGCCCAGTTTCTGCGTATTCCAATCCGTGATGGCGCAGTCGACGTACTGCCTCCCTGATGGACAAATGCTCCAGTAAGACAGAAGCTGAATGGCCAGCACACGAAAAAGATTGAACACAACCATAGAACAAGAGAAGTAGACAAGAATTCCTCCGAATGGTCTTATCGTAAACAGCTAAACATGTGCGGCTTCTGAGAAATGATCTCAAAGAGCAATCGCCATGATAAAAGCAAACATAAGGGGAAGGTGGAGGTGCTTTTTGCCTGAATTAATTTAGACGATGCATAAGAAACAGGGCTAATGCCTATAGAAGCTGAAAATTGGCAGTGAGATTACCGTGATTGTTGCTCGTGACGTCGTTGCTGTAAAACTAAGAGGAACAATTTTTCTCAAGAGAAAAAGGTAGCGTTTTTCCAGACCAGTCTATGAGGTTGTTCTGCATGAAACCGCCCAATTTCGGAAGAGGCTCATACTTGGTAAGCTATATTTTGTGTTTCTATATTAGCTAAAGCAGATTATTATTACCACCAATTTTGCGCTGGCTCGCGCAGACCGCGGTATCTTGGCGCTATGGAACGCGGCAACCAGTACTCCCAACTCAGCTCGTTGCATCGTGTGTAGCTGAACTCTTTCCTACGCTGACCTCCCGCTAAACATAGTCCATGATGAGCGAAGTGTGACAAACTTTGCTTCTATTGGAAGGTCCCATAACTTCTGGCCTTATTTCGACACTTTCATTTCTAATTTTATTCTTCTTAAAAAAACAACTAATCAAAAATATGCACCGTCATAGATTGATATGCATCCATTTGCTAGGGAAAGGATGAATGCATCCTTCCCAGAACTAGTGATGCTGTAGGATAAAGATTCGGAGAGGTCGTTTTTGGGAGGATGTATTCACTCACCTTTTCTCTCGTATTTACTGCTTCGAAGTACTGGAGAGGAAACAGTTCTTGAGTAATGTCACGGCCATACGTTCGACGTGGTATCGAGATCCACCCAGTTTCCAACTCGTCGAGTTATCTTTGCAACGTGAGGACGGGCTTTAATTGGGAGGGAGGAAATTTCAAGAAATGTCGAACTTTTGCTCTCGTACTGAGCGGCCAACTTCGGGAGCTATTCCGTGATTATCTTTGCAGCATAAGATGAAGTGCCTCTCAATGCAAGCGAATCCTACAAACCGGAGCTAATATCCTCTGAAAAAGCTTGGGCTGCCGGGTAGCCATCAGGTCTGCTGCGCATTGTTATCGTAGACAACCTATGACTCATTTCCACTAGTGTCGACTAAGGAAGGATCTTTTTATGTGGTCGCAGAATGAAATCGCTCCAGAGGCCGGGTGCAGCAAGCCCCAACTAGGGGATGGGTCCCCAAAACTCTGCATCCCCGGACTCTTCCCCTATAGTTAACCACGAGAGTTGCATCATCAGACAGAGTAGGGACGCAGAGTTTAGGGACCCATCCCCTAGTTGGGGCTTGCTGCACCCGGCCTCAGACGGTAAGGCGTGTTTCTCTATCTCTGCCAGTCGCTGCATGCTGTTTCCATCGATACTTCATTCTGCTACAGTGCATTCCATTTAGGTGGCGATTGATGGAGCATAAGCTGCGTCCAGATGTTTCTTGCTGCAAAACACTTGAAAAAGCCTCTGAGCAGGTCCTCACCCCAAGAGAGTAGTGTTCTAGGAGGAGCGTGCACTTTGTATTATATTACAGCTCGTGTCGTCTTTGCTGATGACATTGAGCCCATAGCTAAGAGCCTCATCAGTAGCAGTGAGGCAGGTGACTGCTGGCCTGCCTACCCGCTCCTTGTAAGGCTCTCCTTCAAATGGTCATAGAGCGTATTCGCTGGCTGGTCGAAAATCTATTCCGATTCATTCCTTGAGCAAGAGATTTCGATAAGGTTGGGCCAGATTCCTAGTGGAAGTGGGAACGCTGAGAGCGCTCACTGGCGAAAAGGTGAAGAAACCCGCCAAAAACATGCGGAAAACGACCTCTATCTTTGCTCGTTGATCTCCGATAATGGACGAGCCAGCAACCAGCTGGGGATCGTTTACACATTCTAAGCTCAACAAACAGAAACAACGTTGCGTGATACGTGCTCGAAGCGAAATTACTTGTTAAAATGATAATTGAATGGTGATGCTGCTGACCTCACCGATGGGCGGAGCTAGGCGCAGGCGGAGCTCAGAAAAGATCGGCAGGCCCATTGTGCTCCTACTAATGCACCTGACGCCGCGAAAAGGTCACATCTCATTGATAACGCCCTTAATTACTGCTTCCACAAATTGATGCACTTGCATCATGAACGCACACTCCATCGTAATTCGTCGTTTCAAGTATCCCTTGAGCATTTGATCTTGAAACATAATTACCACAGATGATGCGTTTCAACATACTAATTTTATTTTATAGTAACACTAATTTTACATGGAGAAAATTGGATTTGAGCAAAAATCAGCTAGGAATTATGGGGCATCCCGGTGAATTCACCCGCTCTGGAAGACTCGACCCACCAGCAGCACTACTTCCATTCCTTCCCTGACCTGTAATCATTACCGGGCAATTCCTGAACCGAATCCCATATTACGTGGCAAACACTGCACACTTAGTGCACACCTTACATACCAATACGAGTTGACCCACTTCCTTAATCAGTTCTGTTCACTTTTCCCTCAATCCCTAGGACTTCTCGCAACACACCGCCTACTCAAAGACAACCTCTGCATACTGTAGGCAAGCCTCTACTCTTACGCTGGAAACAGCATCACTGCTTTTCAACACCAGTATCTTTTGCCTCGTAGACATTATCACAAGGAAGTTTTTGACTTTTTCTGAGTGTGCCCAATTGAGGCGCCCACTTTAGCTGGGTCTACCCGATTCGAATTGGCAACTCCGTGCAAACCTTGGCCCAAGTTCCCCGATTTTCGAGCTGTTCTATGATCAGCCGTGCTGATCGTGCCTACTGTGCTTATCCGTTCGCTTTTATAACACCTTTCTAAAATCAATATGTCGCGATGCTCGTCTCCATATAGTAGAGTTTGAATGGTTGTGAATGTTGCATCAAATTTCCTGGCACTCTCTCACATCCATCACTGTAACAAGTGTTTCAGCCTGAAGAGAACGGTTGCCTTTTGAAATATGATGTTTATACAGCCGATACTACAGCAGCTCATGACTTTTGTGATACGCAACATCCATTCTCGCTTCGTAATGCAACGAGTGGTTTCCCTACAGAGTGTCACATAGGTAAGTCCTCAAATATCTTGATCGCACCCATCGTGAGAAGCAAGAAGCACCATTTCATTCTTTCTTATTTGACAGCATTGAAACTGAGATCTCACTTGCAACAAAGCCTTAAGGATTTGTATAAAAAGGATTGCTGAAGTGTTATAGCATTTGTGAGCTTTTTGACGTTTACCGAGTATTATAACTGAGTAGATCGTCATCACACACTAATGCCATTCATCAGCCGTTATTGACTGCTATCACTTCCGATCACCGATATGTGTTTCTGACCGATACCGTATGCCAAATTCATAAGCCAACACTCAACATGCGCTGCAAGATCGCAAACGAACTACTACTACCTCCCTTTCTGACCCTCTCTATCTCTTATCAGTCGTTGCCGCTATCGCTCACCATACGTAATAAACAATAATAGGTCTTGGTGATAGGTCTTGATCGCGACGACAGCGCGACCATTTTCGTGCTGCAATGCCCAACTTATTCATTTTTTTTGTTAATGCCCGATTTCTTGCTCGAAGTTTTGTTCTGGATCTGTAGGCCATACACTGACATAATCAATGTAGCTCACAGAACCGGCAGAAAAGTCTTAGTCGGGCAGAGGTTTTCCAGAACTTACGGAAATGCCTACTCAGTTCATTCCACGTGTTCTTTTCATTGGCGTGAACAGATAAGAGATAAAGAAGAGCAATAGAAGCGAATAGCTATTTATGGCAGGAACGTGTTTCTACCGGCAAAACTTTGCTCAGAAAAGTTTTGAAACCAAGACAGCGATGAGCAAAATATGCCTTTCCACTGCCATAACACACATCGTTTTCACATCGTTTCAACCATACGTCGTTTTGGTCCAGCTTCTATTCTATACCTCCGATGGGGTAAACACATAAAAAAATCGATGAAAGTGCTCCGTCGCTTCCATTTTCGCTTCCTCAGAACTCCAAATCCACGGATATTATGTGAAGCCGAGGCGCACTCGAACTCGCTCCGGTCCTGCGCGGACAAAGAGGCCAAAACGCGCAAATTCATCAGCGTGTTAATCTATAATACCTTGTACCAAACGGACAGACTATTGAATCGTATGAATCGTACCTTCTTTAGTCCGCGTTTATAGTTTGCGACATGGACGGTTAGGATAGTAAGAGACAGGGACATGAGGATAGTTGTAGAGTAGGACCTTTGCTAAAGACAAGACACGTATCGATCAGAATTCCTGGAGGGTAGTAAATTAGGCGCCTCCAAGCTAATTGATCAATACAAACAGTAGTGACCAGAATTTAACTGACAGACGGTTTTTTTGAGAATTTTTCCCGCAACATCGCTAAATAGTCTCCAAATTTGCAACAGTGAAATTTCTTCTGATCCAC
>KZ345066.1:212971-229056 GCA_002352805.1 Teladorsagia circumcincta | reverse complement strand
TTCACAGAACCTTCGGATCAAACCGGGATTCGAGAAATTGTTAATTTTTCGAATTTATTGAAGGTATGTCAAAGATCATTATTTAAGAATTATCAAGATTCATTTGAATGAAATAATGTATAACACAACAGAGCAATCAAGTAAACAGTCATCCCTACTATATATAAAGCGCTATGTTTGTCTGTGTGTCCGTGTGTCTGTGTGTCACGAAATTCATAGCGCGTGCCCCAGCAATCATCAGGAGTCGATTTCGGGATATGATATAGGAGGTGACAAGGGAACATATACACCGCGTTTCATAATTATAATTCCACCCTGGAATTTCCCAAAATCTTGCAAATATAGATGTCTCAGAAAAAGTCTTTAATGTGAAAATGTGGCAAATTTAAATGCAAAATGTACGCGAATATCAACTTCCAACTTAACATCACAAAATTTTTTTCTAATAATGTTTGTGTAAAAGGCCACTTGGCGAACGTTTCAAAATTATAATTCCACCTCATGTTTTTCGATTACTTTTCACTTCTGTTTCACAAAATTTTTTTGTTGTAGTGACACTTTGCCTCTTAAGAAGGCAATGTAATGAGAACTGCTGCAGGATTTTGAAAAAGGAGGCCCCGCAAAAATTGTTGAACAAAGCGATCACGCCGGATTTGAACCAAATTCACGACGGGCCTAGAAATTTTCTCAGGGATTTCGAATGATATGAAGTTAAGAAGAGCAGCATAGATCACCTCCTTGCTTTTTTATAGAAATGAAGGTCGTGCCGCAACAGAAACATCCACTTCAACCAAGTCGTGCTCTGCCATCGAACCTTTTTCGAAGATCAATTTCATAATGGACTGATGTTTCGTGCATGTGAGGGAACCCTAAGTTCACTCTTGGAAGGAAAATGTGGAAGGCATCATCTGTGGCAAGAAAACATGGCGAAAATTGGGCCGGTTTTGGCATGAAGATGCAGCCGAGCCGACGAGTGTGATCGTTTACTTCGGCCAAATGGCTTTTTACACAACAATTATTAAGAAAAAAAATTTGTGATGTTGAGCTGGAGGATGATATTCACGCACATTCGCATTTATATTTGCCACATTTTCACATTGGAGACTTTTTCTGAGACATCTAAACTTGCCAGATTTTGGAAAATTCCAAGGTGGAATTATAATTATGAAACGCAGTGTATATGGTGAGGGACCCCAAAGTCATAGCGACTGATAAGAGCTGATAAGAGGCGCCGGAATGCAAATTTCACGGAACTCATTGCGGATGTCCCAGCAGCGATGAGGCGTTGGTTCCGACAAGAGATTTAGAGGGCGGGACGGGAACATATTTGGAGGGGGTCGGAAAGTGATAAGAGCTGATAAGGGTTGATAAGAGGCGCCGGAATGCGAATTTTACGAAATTCTCTGCGGGTGTCCCAGCAGCAGTGAGGCGTTGGTCCCGACAAGTGATGTAGAGGGTGGGACGGAAACATATTTGGAGGGGGTTGGAAGCTGATAAGGGTTGATAAGAGGCGCGGGAATGCAAATTCCACAAAATTCTCTGCAAGTGTCCCTGCAGCGAAGAAGCGTTACTTCCAATAAGTGATGGACGGGAGCGTGTTTAGTGACAACTGATAAAAGCTGATAATAACGATATGCTTAAGAGTGTAGAAGTCACTCAAAACTCGGTTCTAGATAAGAAACGTGTTTATTTTAATCATTTCAACTTTATTATTTATGCCGTCATCGCTGTTCGACCGCTACTCTACCTTGAGTTCCTAGGAATGCACAGCGGGTGTTGATGAAACACTGTAATGATTACTGGGTATCTCCATTTCAACATCAATTCACCAATTACTATTCGACCGCTAAATTATCCAGCCCTTCGATTCATGATGGTTGTTTACAACACCAGTTTTAGTTCCGCACTCCGCCGCTCATATCAAACGGTGAGCCTCAGCAAAACAAGGCAGCCTATCGAAGGTCAGCCTACGCATTTCACAAAGCAACTAACTGCTGGGTTCTTTAGCGACGGGACCTAACGCTCCAAAAGCTATTTACTTTCACCAAAGCCTACCACGGTCATGCACACGGTAGTGTGCGGAGCTAAACTGGTTAACAAAAAGCAAGTCTAGCACATTGCCCATCACTCCATAAAGTCTTGGATACATAGACTGGTTTAAATGCGGGACCAGTTAATGAAATAGCTCTCTAAGGGTCTCTCCTTTTCGTGGCTCTTTTATTGACATACTACTTTGTGGGTCCTTCCTTAGGGGTTCTTAAATTTTTGGCTCTATGGTCTATTTTAGGCCCTGGCTGGTCTAGCAAAAGCACCCCCTGTCGAATTCATTCCTGCATGTAAGAGCACGGTGCTTCTTTGCCGAAAGACAAAGTTAGGTCGTGCGGTAGTCATATATACGGATATATAGCACCTTCTACATGGTGGGGCAAAATTACTGGTGCACCTCAGAATTTGGACTTTCTAATATTCTTGTGGTCCACATTCGCGTTCCATTCTTTCATGATATGTTGCTTGAACAAACTGCTACCAGAATGCACTGATCACGAAATAGTTTGGGTTTTTGCTTTGTGAGTAGCAACCATCTAACTTCAAGAGAGCGCCATGCAAACGCGTGTCTGCAGATTTTTCAAAATTCCAAACAATGTTTAAATAGTGTTCAAACTTGATATTTGTTCAAAACGCTGACCTTGTCCTCTTGCGAGTGAATTCAGCACAGGCTTTGCGTCAGGACACTGACCGAGAGTGGTCCAAGAACAGCGCGCCGAGCAGATTTCTGCCTTCATCATTTTCGACGAATGGCTCACCAGTCCCCCGGATTAGCCGTCATAACTTCATGTATTGGCTGGTTTGGAGAGAAAAGTCTGCTCTATCATACGCTCAGATTCGAACCCTCTCATGTCGGCGCTTCTGTAATCCCTGCACGGGATGATGGAAAATAACTGCGTGCCGCATGCGATGGGCTTGCCAGAGGACTGAGGAACAGTGTGAATGCTAGAGGAGATCATTTTAAAAATAGTTGGTATGTTCTGAATTGCCGACCTTCATTCAAATGATATTTATGGTTAGAATTAATCAACTATAGTCAGTGCCAAAATGCGAACGAAATGTTGGTGCACCAGTCCTCAACCTATAGAATCTAAGTGTATACTAGGTATTCATCATTTCTGAACGTCTAAGAAGAGCGCTTGCTGTGATGTGAGTTAAAGTAGAGTGTGGTTGACCAAGCCTGTACAAAGCTGGATACAGGTTTTTGAAGTCATCTGGAATGACAAAAACATATTAGTTTTGAATAAACGGAGTACGTGACCTTTGAATTGCCTTCAATGAATTCGGAAAATCTATAACATTTCAAACACTGATTTGAGCCAAAGGTTGGTATTTTTGTGTGGGTCAGGATACAATTATTGTAGTGGAGCTTTAGTGCTCCAGGTAGGTGTCAAATTAAGGTGGTGCAACTAAAGGCTAACTCACAATTTATTTTAATTGACGTTCCGGTACAATAACGATGGCAGGCGTTGCTTCAGTGTCAAGCAAGTATCTAGTAGAAGAACAGCTGGACGTACTGATAGACGTACGTTACTACCAAGAGCGCCAAAGTCCTGATCACGCGGGAGTAACAAATACTGGGATCAGGTGGCGATCAAGTAAACAATGGACCACGACATTCATAGATAAGCAGTTACGATCCATTCGGTGGGCGATCAAGTAAACATGACATTTTAGATCAGTAGTTACGATTCCTCCCATGTGATTTCTCTTCACATTATTTAATAAATGTTGCGAATTTGGAAACGATCAAGTAATTCTCAAAAGAGGATTCCTGGAAAAACCGTTCGTTGAGAAAATTTTGACCACTACTGTCTAATCTAATGCTGTCAGCGTGCTATCCCAATCTACTATTATATTAGATTGTAGGGAAGGTTCTGGCTGTTTCAGACCCTTATGTTTAAGTGTGCATATCTTGACTGAAACGCAACTTTTTCGATCCCAATATAAACCTTTTGGATCTACTCATACTTGCAAACATTACTTCTGTTTGATCATTCCATTCTCTAAAAGTACTGCGCTTCTAGGGGCGATGAACTCTGCCAATGTCGTTTCACCGTCATGTTAGATTTCGTTGCATTTCTCCTTTAAGGTGCTATGCATACCGCTGAAAAGTGGCGATGAATAGGTAAAAGGTCTGGAGAGTGTGATGTTTGGGACACAGTCTACAGGTAGTTGATTTTCTGCAGGGTCGGTCGGATCCGCGGTCGACGACTGAGTTGCATCTCGAAGAAGGATCGAGCTATTTTCCGGCAGCCCTTGTTAGGCATATGAGCCAAGTTGTCAGGTATTTTAGCGAAAAAATATGCATAACCCAACAGAACAATCAAATAAACAGTCACCAATATTAAGCAATCTTGCAAATGTTAAGCACTCCCTATAGCCTTGGATATATGAACTGGGTTTGAAAGCAGGTTCAATTGATGAACTCGCTCTCTAACGGGATCTCTCTTTGTGGCCGCTTGTTTTCGTGGCTCTTTTATTGAAAGAAGACTTTTTAGGGCCTCCCTAAGTGGTTCTGTAGTTTGGCTCAGAGCCTTGTCTGGCTGGTCTATTAAAAGCACCCCATGCTGTCGAAACCACTCCTGCATGTAAGAGGCACGACGCTCTAGCCGCTGCTCTGCCGGCAGACAAAGTGAGATCGTGTGTCAGCCATGCCTACAGACGCACGACACCTTCCAAAACATGGCATGTGCCGTGTGCTTTCATCACTGCCTCAGTTGTGTAGCGTGGTCCTTGCTAAAGATATTGTCTTACTGAGATAGTTCCGCCTGTGCTTGAAGAGTTGCTCCTGCTCTAGACCGCGTAACAGGCACCACAACCTTCTTCTCGGGCAGCTCCATCTTTGCATAATTTTGTTGACCCTAGTCGTGATCGAACTGTACTCAGCCGAAGTTGGTAGCTCATTGGGAAGAATCCATTCTACATGACAACTAACAATACTAACAGAAAACAGGTCGTTTCCATATTATGAAAGATTGCAGAAGAAGGGCATACGGTTCTACGGAATTGCTACTCCGCGACCCCTCATTAACTTTTCCGTGCTTTTCAAGTGTTCCCATGTAACCTGAGATCACAAATCAAATATGCCTTATTCAGTAGCTATCTTTTCAACTGTTTTAAGCCCTTTTGGTTCCATCAAATGTTTCATTCAATTTTTACCAGTTCGACATCAACGTTCACCCACCAAAACTTCGAAGTTATCGCCTCCCCTACACAATCTTTCCAAACTATCGCCTCACAGTTTATTCTTCGCAAATGCGTGATTGAACGAATAGTTCATGTCCTGAGCTGATTCCGCTCCTTTCTGCATGCACTAATTGGAGGTAGAGGAAGATAATCATGAGGATTTGTTTGGTGAGAATGTTGCATTTAAGACTTCAAAAAAGTGGGAGAAGTCCTTCTAGAGCTAAGTCCACAGCAGAAAGTTCACAGTAGAGCAGAAAACACGCTTCCTAACGATGTGCAGCTCGTAGCAGGCTGCTGAAAACTTAGCCAGAAATGATGCCATGATAGTCGAATTCTCGAAAACGGCCAAAACTTTCCTTATAACCTAATACTATCCTAATATCCTCCTCCACTACCATCCTACTACCGTCATCTCGTAATGTACTATTCTCCGGCGATCCAATCGATACTCATCTAAGCTTTTCAGCGCCCTATCCTACTCTCCTATCATCCTACTCTACTACTATCCTATTCTCCCCATCAATACATATCTTTTTCATTGCCGCGTATTGTCGCGAACTATGAAGGCACCCTTAGTGTTCAACTAGAATGTAATTTCAGCACTTAGGCTGGGGCTACCGTAATCCAGATTGCGCGTCAAATGAACTGCATTATTGGCGCGCGCACACAATCCACATTGTACTTGACGACAAAGGCTTTGGGAATGCACATTGGAATTGTATCGTGCATGAAGTGGACATTCTCAAGAGTGTGCCACCTTTTCGCTTAATCGCATTAGCTACGAATCATTCGTCTGTGGCAGTTATAAAAATGAACTCACATTCAATCGATTGGGAACATAGCGCTGAACTATAAGTGGATCTTCAACGCCAGTTTCTGATGGTGATGAAATATGGGTTCGGGGGGGGGAGCACGCGATGGCGCCGTGCTCTTTTGCCTGCTTTCCAAGGCTTATGGTTAGTCCGAAGGCGCGTATTTCGAAACTGCCACGTGATGGGTTGACGGACTACTTGAACTCGTCCTTTAAAGCGCCTCAGTTTGATGCTCCCGCCTGCACTCTCCGTGGATCCTTGCTCTCTCCGGCTTGGTCCTTGGGCCTCGCTCGTTTCCTAATCGTCTGCCCTCTCTGCCATTCGTGGCAGGACCATATGCGAAAGTTCAAGTAGTCCGTAAACCCACGTGATGGCGAAAGAGTAACTGCGTTCGGACTAAGCCTTGGAGAAAGAGGCGAACAAGCGCCGCGCCATCGTGTGTCCCCCGCTCCGAACCCGAGTTTCACCCCGATGGTTTGACATTGGAACAGCTCATCAGCTATAGATTTCCTACGCTTTTGATTACGACTAGGATTTTTTTTCGCTCTCAGTGGGGCATAATTTTCATGGTGTCAATCTAGCACCATTGAAGGGCCCATTCGAAGGGCTCGCGCAGCAGTTAATAGCTTGAAATCTCGAAAGAAGCTCGCTGTAATAGCTCAAAAAAAATAAAGGCGCAATGTGGCTCGGGTTGGGTGCACTCTGTAAAAGTCTCTAGGACTAAGCTTAGGTATCAGGGGCGAACTCCGGAGAATACGAAAATTGCTTCCACGCACCGCAGTCCCTCCCCCTTCGAAGGCTTAGTCCTTCATTTAAGCGTGATCTTGTCGCGATGTAAGCTCTGTTCAGAGTGCCAGCCCACGCTAAAAAAAACGTGGAGACGAAATAAATGAAAATCTCCGCCAAAATTTAGATAAGTATTGATTGGGAAATTGGGGAGCTCGTAATCGAAACACCGGAGTAGGCAAATATCAGTCAAAGATTTGATATGTATCAATTGTGAAAAACTAATGGGCGGAAATTCGCAAGAGTGAAGCGTAGTGAAGTCAACACTTTTGTGACTCATTTTTGTCGATCATCCCATTTCACGATTCGCCGTGTGTCTTCGCTAATCAGGGGGAACATGCAGTGATGCGGCACTCTGCTCGCTTGGCGCTTTCTCGAGCGAGATAGTGTAAACTGGAACATTTGAGCTTTTCATGCATTTCAAGAGACTGCCATCACCTCCCACTCCTCTAGACCGCGTGTACTCCCCCTTACTCACGGATTCCGCGAAGTACGGGAACATGTCAAGCGAGCAGCGTGCCGCGCCGCCGCGTGGCTCCCTCGAACCCGATTTCCACCCTCATTTTATCTCGCCTTTGCGTTTTCTCGCGTAAGCGGGCATCTCTGAAAAGGGTCTTACGTGGTTTCTTCCCTTCCCCAGTTTGGGCAGGAGTGAACATGTGAACTATCGACAATGACTTCAATAAGATTGCACGAAAACTTAAAAACTCCTGGAACACCGTTCCTTTCTCGATCTCCTTCGCATAGTCATATAAAACGAATCATATGAAGCAAAAACTGCGGCGCTCATCCAGTAAGGGGGGCATGGGGTGCGACAGTTTTTGCCGACTACAGATTCCAACTTTTGCAAGGGGAGGGAATCCTCGGCGTGCGTGAACCATCACGGTTAAACTTTAGCACCCACCCCGAGCTTCCCTCCCCTGCAAAACAGGGATTAGTTCATGCGATATGTACTGTCGCACCCCCTGCTCCCCCCCCCCAAACTGCTTCACAATTTCGGCTACATGCACAGTACAATTCCAATGTGCATTGCGAATGCTTTGTCGTCAAGTACAATACGGATTGTGTGGGCGCGCCGGCGCATTTCGTTTAACGCGCCAACCGGATTACGGTAGCCCTAGCCTAAGTGCTGAAATTACATTCTAGTTGGTGTTCAAATTGTCACACTCAGAGGCCAGTCTAATTATGGATGGAGCGTAATCGAATACATTTCGCTTTGCTGAAACCGGTTGATCAGCTTGCATTTTATCTACTGCCGCCCAAAGAGATTGGAGTACCGATGTCAGCTTGAAAAGGAATTACAAGGGATTTCGAAAGAAAGTGTGAGCAGCATGGAACAACACCCACGTTTGAGGTAGTGAGGGATCTATCAAGGCAAGATCTGGCCTCTGCATAACTAAAGGTGCTACAATAGTTGCAGCGCGCTGAGATTACCAATCCTTCCTGAGCTCCGCCTCTAACTGTGCACTGCCCACCATTGTTGATAAAACGAGGCCAAGTGATCCCTCGATAAAAGGTCGTATTTGTCACTGTGGGAACTAAGGTGGTCCTAAGGGTGAAGAGCAACAACGAGACACACCGTTGTTGCTGTCACTCACCGCTTTCGTTAATAAGACAAGTATTTCGGTTGAAGGAAGCAACTCACATCTTCGAAAAACTCTAAATGAAATTTGAGTGGAGAGGGTGTGTTTTTGACTCGTTTTGATAGTATCAACGCGGGGAAAGTGCGTTCGACAAGAAGTATGGAAAAAGAACGTTGAAGCGAAACATTACGATAAAGTAGGGTGCAGCGTGAAAGTACATGCACCAGAGGAAGCAGCAGTCAGAGAGCTGAGAGAGCGATATGTGACGTTTTTGTCGCCAGAGGTGCGCTAGCTGCAGCGTACTGGGCTAGCCATCCCTTTCTAAGCTCCGCCACTCCCTGAGCTCCGCGCCTAGCAAAAGCGTCTTTGATTATCATTTTAGTGAGGTATGCTGCTTTGAGTGCGTATCCTATAACTTTCCCATGGAACTCGTACCAGTCAAGGTATGGTCTTTGCTGGTATGAGGGCTGCCATCGGTTTACCATGAGCAAAAGACCTCTTATACGGTTGCTAGCTTGTCCATTTTGGAGGTCAAAGGGCAGAACGAGTTCACATTTTTCGCGTTCTCAACGGATTTCTTTGCTTTTTTTCGCCACTGGGGCATTATTCAGCATCCCCGCTTCTACCGGGAACCCAGTTCAACCTTATAGTAATGCCTCGATTTAACTCCGAATTTACCTTCGAAATCCCTGTTATTCAATTGTTAATGACTTGAAGTATAGAATTCTTGTCATCGCCTTAACCGATGCGTTTGTGCTAATCATGGAACAAGAAAACTTCACGTTTATGAGCGCAGCTCAGAATTATTGTACACCGCTTCAGGAACCCAGGGAAGGAGCAGGACGTCAGTTTGAAGGGGTGATTTCGGAGAAACTTGGCCTTCTCCATGCATCGCATACTGCGCATTATTGGAACAGGGTCGGAAAGGATGCGACGTGTCCGAGACGAGAACTCTTGGTGGTTTGTACATGCGAGTCGAAAACGTGAACCTTACAGATGACTTCAAATGACTCCGAGTGGAGTCATTCCATGATGCACACCAGAATGAGATGGATTGTGGATGGATCGAGTGTATCATTTTCTAACTACTCTATGCCCTATAAGGGGGTGATGCCCTATAAGCAATGGTTTGAAAGAACTCCCTCGTCACTTCAATCAGGAATAAGTTTTCAGGTGGCTCAGGGATTCCGTCGACGCAGACTTCACGCGAACTTAAATGAAAACTAAAATGTACAGAACAATTGCAGCACATTTCAAAAGATGAGTCCTCTACTTTTCAACGCTTTTCCACAATTTTCAGAAGATCATCACTGTGGGAAATTACAGTCTTCCAAAGCGTGAGAACGGACATATTTTTAATTTCCTCGACAGGTGACGTCTCCAACTCTCAAAAAGCTGATGTTATATTAGGCGTTTCAGTAAGTTCTGTCGTTTTTCGACCTCGAATTTCAAAGCATGTATGGAAGGTCGCTCCAGTATGACGTTGGGTTTTGTTGCATTTTTTTTTTGAGAGAGCTATCGAGGTCCTTGGAAAAATGTGAACTTTAGAGGTCTAGTGAGTCCTTTTATTATGGGGGGTATCAGCCGAATAATCTAGGGTCCTAACGAGGAAGGTCTTTCAAATGATGCCGAGCCTTCTTGAAACGGTTTCTCTCGCGATATAGGGGTTCGAGAGTGGAACACAAAACTGTAGTTTGTTTTTCCTGAACGGCCTTCAGAATGCCAAAAAGAGTGATGAAATGGTCCGTGGCTCAAATCCTCGTGGTGACAATTTTTTTTGCATTTCCGACTGGCGCTTACATAATGTCGGAAAATGGTACCTACGGCCTATGGTGGATCTCATATTACAGCCGAGACCATTACTGACCCATATGAGTGCGTTTTACTAAAAACTGGTGCCTGAAAGGTATGTCGCTTGAGCTTTTCGATCTCCATTTTGGGCCTTCAGAGGGCCGCTTAGGGAAAATGAACTACAGTTTTGAGATCAATGTCATATCATGCAAAAAACCGTTTGAAGAAAGCTGGGCATTTCCTGAAGGACCTTTCTGGTAAGAGCAGTCTGACATAGTGTGAGGAGTACTTCGCCACTGTAAGAGTTCCACCTGGCTTCAAAGAGCTGACCAGCCGCTGATCTTATGAAAGTTGCCATAACCCTCCTTCAGCACATTTAAGTTATGCTAAATTTGTCGAGCTTCTCCTTTGTCTATCTACTCAGCAATACTCCGTGAGCTGTAGGGAGGAATCTATTTTTCATTGTACGCCGCAAATCAGCAGAAGAGCGAGTCGCTTACATAAAACAAGCTATAAATTGATGGCGAATCTTCAAATTGGGCCCTTGTCGCGGACTGCGTAGTCTTTGCGATGTGAGGCCGCGCGTTATCATTGAGAAAATGTACAGGAAGCCCGTTCGGTAGCTTTTCTGTATTTGCGTGAGCGAATCCCAGAGCTGCTATAGAATAGACATTAGACGTGACTTTCTGGCTCTGACAAGGAGGGTCTTTCAGGTCATGGCGCGCTCTTCGAGAATGGTTTCTTGCATGTGGTAAGCTAGGCTCATGCGTAGGCTCATGCGAGGAACATAAAACTATGATCCGTTTTTCCTTAACGCATCTGGGAACCTCAAAACAGTGGTGAAGATATGGTCAAAAGTTCAATTCCCCGTGATGACAAATTTTTGCAATCAATGTTGGAGCCTCCAAATTGTCGCCTAATCACGAGGATGACATGTAAATTGACGCTGGTGCCATTTGGACACACTCTGGAGGCGCCAACATAAATTTCAAAAATTAGTCACCACGGAGGATTGAACTTTGGACCATATCTTCATCACTATTCTGTCCTTCCTGGAAGCGTTAAGGAAAAACGGACCATGGTTTTGTGTTACTCACATGAGTCTCTACTAAGTGCAGAACACCATTTTGGAAAAACGCTCCATGTCCTGAAAGACCTCCCTGGTGAGGGAGCAACAGATGGTGCAGCGTTCCCTAAGTCTCTCAAGCAGCACAGCTGTACCTTCCTCGGGTGCTGTCTCGCTTGGGTTGCACGAGCGCATTTTCTCTTTTTGGGAGCCAAACGCTGTTCTCTTGTTGTTGCAGTGGCTTTAATGCCCCGTCAAAAAATCCTGCACAATGTTCGCCGTACTGGGGGTGAGTAGGAGCGAAGGCTAATAAAAACACGCGTGTTACGGAGATGTTGGTCAGCATGTGCGGAATCCATTACGCAGAGCTTTGCTGTAAGCGCGCTCGTGGAGGTGTCTAACGAGTTTGCTATCGCACTCTCAATTCTCTGTTGAGAGCCTCTAGCTCCTTCTTCACTCCACCGAGAAGTCGGTAATCATCGATAGCAAGCGGTCGTGCGAAGCGAGTAATCGTGGGTCGCCGTGTCTCTAGACAAAAAGCAAGCGAGCAAACTTCTGAAGGCATGGCTGACGCAATATGTACTTTTCGAATGCAGAGTTTATGGAACAAAACGGGCACTTGAGCTGCGGTTTCATTAAAGATGAAAGAATAAAGCTTGATCTCCCAACAACTGCGATATTACTCACAATAGAAGCACTCGAGATACGGCTGAAATTACTGTGGTAACTCTGAGGTTAATCTAGAATGGGCGTCACTAGGGTAGCGTATCGTTCCATGTGAATTTTGGTCTCAATACCTTCGCATTAATATTAGGCATGTCAGAAAGTTCTTTCGTTTTCTCCACGGTTACATGCGACTTTTTTCTTGATCCAAGAAAAACTGCCAACAATGTGGGTACCATTTTTTAGAGCTTCTCCTGCGCTATTAAAGTTTCCTTGAGTTTGCTCTAACATATTTTCTCAAAACTTTCACAATGGTTTGAATGCGGTATGGTCGTTGAGCAAGTTGGCATGACTTCCTTTTTCTAGCCTCAAATAGACTTGAAAGTATCGGTAACAGGTCAAGGTATTAACGGTGCAGGCGCAAGGAATAAGCCCTGAAGCAGTAGTCTAAAAAGTCATTGTAGCGAGAGCGAGAATCTTGCGAATGGTGCGAGTAGTGGTGGTGGTAGGATATCGGCCATCGCCACCCATTAGCCAAAAGTTCTGATTGAAGCGGACCATGCGCAGGACTATTGAGGAGGCTCTGCCCTTCCTGCCCTATACGGTTTGTGTAGCCCAGCATACAGAGGTAGCTGCAAAGTCCAAAAATTTTGATGGCGGTGTGCCGCGACAAGGGCCCAATTTGGAGATCGCCATCAATTTATAGCTTGTTTTATGTAAGCGACTCGCTCTTCTGCTGATTTGCGGCGTACAATGAAAAATAGATTCCTCCCTACAGCCCACGGAGTATTGCTGAGTAGATCGACAAAGGAGAAGCTCGAAGAATTTAGCATAACTTAAATTGTGCTGAAGGAGGGTTATGGCAACTTTCATAAGATCAGCGGCTGGTCAGCTCTTTGAAGCCAGATGGAACTCTTACAGTGGCGAAGTACTTCTCACACTATGTTAGACTGCTCTTACCAGAAAGGTCCTTCAGGAAATGCCCAGCTTTCTTCGAACGGTTTTTTGCACGATATGACATGGATCTCAAAACTGTAGTTCATTTTTCCTAAGCGGCCCTCCGAAGGCCCAAAATGGAGATCGAAAAGCTCAAGCGACATACCTTTCTGGCACCAGTTTTTAGTAAAACGTACTCATATGGGTCAGTAATGGTCTCGGCTGTAATATGAGATCCACCATAGGCCGTAGGTACCATTTTCCGACATTATGTAAGCGCCAGTCGGAAATGCAAAAAAATTGTCACCACGAGGATTTGAGCCACGGACCATTTCATCACTCTTTTTTGGCATTCTGGAGGCCGTTCAGGAAAAACAAACTACAGTTTTGTGTTCCACTCTCGAACCCCTATATCGCGAGAAAAACCGTTTCAAGAAAGCTCGGCATCACTTGAAAGACCTTCCTCGTTAGGACCCTAGATTATTCGGCTGATACCCCCCCCCATAATAAAAGGACCGACTTATACCACACAGGTAGCCTATATGCACATCACACGACCAAACCTACCCAATTTGAAACAGCTAGGCTACGGAGTAATGCTGCGAACACCTTACTCACTAGACCTCTAAAGTTCACATTTTTTCAAGGACCTCGATAGCTCTCTCAAAGAAAAATGCAACAAAACCCAACGTGATACTGGAGCGACCTTCCATACATGCATTTGAAATTCGAGGTCGAAAAACGACAGAACTTACTGAAACGCCTAATATAACATCAAGCTTTTTGAGAGTTGGAGACGTCACCTGTCGAGGAAATTAAAAATATGCCCGTTTTCACGCTTTGGAAGACTGTAATTTCCCACAGTGATGATCTTCTGAAAATTGTGGAAAAGCGTTGAAAAGTAGAGGACTCATATCTTTTGAAATGTGCTGCAATTGTTCTGTACATTTTAGTTTTCATTTTAGTTCGCGTGAAGTCTGCGTCGACGGAATCCCTGAGCCACCTGAAAACTTATTCCTAATTGAAGTGGCAAGGGAGTTCTTTCAAACCATTGCTTATAGGGCATCACCTCGATGGAGTAGTTAGAAAATGATACACTCGATCCATCCACAATCCATCTCATTCTGGTGTGCATCATGGAATGACTCCACTCGGAGTCATTTGTAGTCATCTGTAAGGTTCACGTTTTCGACTCGCATGTACATACCACCAAGGGTTCTCGTCTCGGATACGTCGCATCCTTTCGACCCTGTTCCAATAATGCGCAGTATGTGATGCATGGAGAAGGCCAAGTTTCTCCGAAATCACCCCTTCAAACTGACGTCCTGCTCCTTCCCTGGGTTCCTGAAGCGGTGTACAATAATTCTGAGCTGCGCTCATAAACGTGAAGTTTTCTTGTTCCATGATTAGCACAAACGCATCGGTTAAGGCGTGTGACAAGAATTCTATACTTCAAGTCATTAACAATTGAATAACAGGGATTTCGAAGGTGAATTCGGAGTTAAATCGAGGCATTACTATAAGGTTTAACTGGGTTCCCGGTAGAAGCGGGGATGCTGAATAATGCCCCAGTGGCGAAAAAAGCAAAGAAATCCGTCGAGAACGCGAAAAATGTGAACTCGTTCTGCCCTTTGACCTCCAAAATGGACAAGCTAGCAACCGTATAAGAGGTCTTTTGCTCATGGTAAACCGATGGCAGCCCTCATACCAGCAAAGACCATACCTTGACTGGTACGAGTTCCATGGGAAAGTTATAGGATGCGCACTCAAAGCAGCATACCTCACTAAAATGATAATCAAAGACGCTTCTGCTAGGCGCGGAGCTCAGGGAGTGGCGGAGCTTAGAAAGGGATGGCTAGCCCAGTACGCTGCAGCTAGCGCACCTCTGGCGACAAAAACGTCACATATCGCTCTCTCAGGTCTCTGACTGCTGCTTCCACTGGTGCATGTACTTCCACGCTGCACCCTACTTTATCGTAATCTTTCGCTTTAACGTTCTTTTTCCATACTTCTTGTCGAACTCATTTTTCCCCCGTTGATACTATCAAAACAAGTCGAAAACACACCCTCTCCACTCAAATTTCATTTAGAGTATTTCGAAGATGTGAGTTGCTTCCTTCAACCGCAATACTTGTCTTATTAACGAAAGCGGTGAGTGACAGCAACAATGGTGTGTCTCGTTGTTGCTCTTCACCCTTAGGACCACCTTAGTTCCCACAGTGACAAATACGACCCTTTATCGATACGATTTTCTGGACAACGGAAAACACATGCTGAAATACAGGCCGATTTCTCGACAATCACAGATATTGAGATCCATGAGAAAGTGACTAAACGACGAGCAAATTAATACAAATTGCATTTCAAGACAATTTCGCAGCTGAGTAGTCACGGAAGTCTCGAAAATGACTAGTGTGGTCCCTGATAAAGAAGTAATGAAATAGAGCGAAGTAGAAGATATGAAGCTGATAGTAATTGCGTGTCGATCTACAGGGATGCATCTCAATAGCCATCATTTAGCGGATATGTACACCACTTCATGGTATAAAGAAGAAGGGAGGATAGGGCGTTCTTCTTCTAGTAAAAACCTGTTAAGTTACATTCAACAATAGTTTCAGCAAGGTTCTTGCGAGGCATTTAATCCTACAGCGCCTACTTTGATTTGTGGTTGCAGTTGCGGATCTGCAGTGTGGTTCCTCAGAAGTTCTGATCGGAGACAGGTGTTTTACTCGCGAAGCGGACGTAATTTATGCTGATGCAGAACATGCGTGCAAGAGAATAAGCAGGGATTTCAACTATCAGTTGCATTTAGTATCCAGCACATTGGAGCAGAAATGGATCTCTAGTAAGTACTTTTAAATTGTTGTGATGTTCCTGACTGTTATTTTTCGAAGGTTGCTGCAACGAGCGAGGTCGCTTTCTGAGAAAAGTGCCAATGCTGTTGAGCTTAGCCAGTGTGCTCACTGCCTTTCACTGAGCAAGGGTGATCCCAAAAAATGTCTAAATTGCAGTGATTGACAGAAGCTACAGCCTTTTGTCTAACCCACACACAAGCTGTCTAGAAATTCTGTGCAAATCTTGAACATCTTGCAGAGGGTCCCTATGTTTAAGCACAAAGGCTATCTATCACGACACATATACAGGGGGGGGGCAAAAAAAAAGAGTCACTTCCACCCATGTTCGAAGCAAAATAAATTGCCCCTTTCCAAAATC
>KZ345066.1:177905-188555 GCA_002352805.1 Teladorsagia circumcincta | reverse complement strand
TATATATATATATATATATATATATATATATATATATAATTTTCCTGTATTCTCTCTTTTGCCTCGATTTTATTGAGGGGTTCCCAGAAGTCAATTCAGCATCGCTACACTTGTTCCGCTTAGATTCGATTTGAAAGCATTTCTTTAGAAAGTTTATCTGCTCACGGTCGCTGACAGAGAAGGCGTTTCTAAAGCCTGCTCGGGTTTGCGCCGTGCATCTGCCTGTGGTTATGAGTCGCACTCGCATTTGAAAGTCCTACATTTTCTTGAAAAAGCTATTAGTATCGTTATTGAGTTGCATTGTACTGTTATTTGGTACTCTTGTTTCACTTTCCCACGAAGCGCTCTATACTTGGTTCTCCTCGGGATTTCAGGAATGTTCGATCATCGAAGACAGACCATGTTTTTGCACTACGCTCTTGTAATCTTGCAGACCATGTTTTTGCACTACGCTCTTGTAATCTTGCCTATTGTAATCTTCGCTGTAGTGTTGTCCGTCGAGCGAGAGCGCCGTCCGTGTATCAAGGATAATAATGGCCGATAGTGAGACTTATAATGCTCTGCATGCTTAAATGCTTCCAAGCAGCTCTTGTGTGGTGATTCTCCGACAGCTGCCTCTGCCAAAATGTTAGTTGCTTGGTGCACCTCTAGAGGAACAGAGCAATCACTAAGAAGAGGATGACCCACAACGATGAAGCCAGCATGAATCTCGTCGCTTCAGATCTCGGAATCTGCCGTCACTCTTTGCAGAGGTCATGGGAAACAACCCTAATTTGGTAGTACACTGACTTTATAGGTAGGTTTTTATCGTAGTAGAACTAACTGCAATAACTCCTATATGACGCCAAACTCAGAGGCGCTTATCCACAGAAACTGGGAGGAATTCCGCGAAATGATAGTGCTTGGTTAATAACAAACTCTCTCCCGGAGGAGGGATAGCTGGAGAGAGAGTCAGATCTAAACTAAAATTCCATTGATGTTCATCTTTAGGAAATGTTGAAAATACCTCAAATCTGTAAAAGAAGACGTTCAGGTACTGCATGTGGCGCTGAATTCATGAGCATTCTATCAATAAACGTTTGCTTTCCAAAGAAGTTTGGCTATGCAATACGGTTACAAAAGCTTGCCCGCCATTGGAGCAAGACATTGTGACCTTCTCCCTCTCAAGCTTTTATACCCTATCCACTTTTCTATGCCGGGATGTTAGAGACCAACTCAGAAGACTTCTACAGCATTGTGGATGCCCTGATGTTAACGCTTCGGACGACGTGGGACGTTATGCCGTTGGCTGTGCAGCGCACTGCTGGTTCTATCCGTGGACCTCAGAAGGCATGTATCAAAGTAGATTCCTCAATCTCATAGCATCTCGCGTCTTCAGTGAGCATATAGATCAACTCTATCCCTATGCAATGTTAAATCGAGTTACCTTATTGACTCTCACGGTCAAAAACATGGCGTCCTATACTTTTCAGCCACCCTATATATTACCCCAGCCAGTATCAGAAGATTTGGTCCGTCGTAGGCGATGGTGATTTCATTTGAAAACAAGGTCATGACGAACATCAAATTTCTCATCGAATTGTAGCGAGAGCGCCAAGCATGTGTGCTGAGCTTTCATTTTCATGAGTCATTAACAGTGACGCCCATCTTGTCACGAACCGCTCCTAACTTCTTAACACGGATAGGCGAGTATTGGTCAAATAGCACGGTTCGGAGTCTCCCGGCTATTTTTCAGAGGGGAAATAGAGAACGTCAATGTGTCGATTTCACCCATAAGATCTTCTTTTTGTTTGATACCGCGAACGCGAGAACTGAACAGGAATGGATGATGGGTCGAAGTGGCCATATGAAATGAGACCCACCCCGTTGGATGTCACTTCGAGCGCTGAACTCGGATCTGCTTCCAATATATGCCAAACGATTTTCTGAACAAAGTTATGAAGCAAAATAGTGCAGTGGTAGTGGTCCAGGCTATCGGGCGAGAGGTGGTTTCCGTTTTGCTTTTGCCTCAACATGGTTGTGGAAACCTTCCAACTATGATTCTTGATCAACGCTTGCCTGTAGTTACCCGCACAAGAGTTTGCGAGGAGTTCTAAACAAGTTGGGCGCTACTAGCTAATGACTGCACATTTACCAGCCCAGGACTCCTGCAAGACGTTTTTGCAGCAAACGGATGTGGTATTCGTTTCCCTGAGCTTAAAATACCTCCAGAGACAAATTTGCAGCAAAACCTGAGATTTCGTCCTAACTTAGAAAGAAAGGGTAGCCCATCTATTCACTCATCAACATATCATCGAAACCTAACCTCGGGAAAAAATAAGTTTAGGTAGATCTTCTGAAGAATATGTTTGGGAAAAATGTCTCAATCTACTGTTTGCATGATTCCAGCAACCATTGGTATTATTTTCACATACAAAGGGTCGCTGTCGTTGAAGATAGGTCGTCCCTGGGCCTACCGATTAGGGGTACGTATTGTACAAGTGAATCGTCCATTTTCTCAAAGTTTTATCAAAATCTCGAATTTTTCCGGAGGTTGGCCCAAGCTGCATCTTGACTTCCCTAATACAGATATCTTACTAGTTTCACTGAAAAACGGCTGAAGCGCGCGCTACGGAGCCTGGAGAGCCCTAACCACAAGTTGGGAAAAATTTCAGTGTCAATTATCGCAAGCTCATCAAAAAGGAAAATAGGATTGACCATTGATGAAAGGATCATATTTTGCTACTACTCCGTAGCTCCGCTCAGCGAATCGTTTGGCAGATTTGTGAAACAGATTCGAGTTCAGCGTCCGAACCCACACACCGCAATGCATGTCTCATTTCATATGACCACTTCGACCCGTCATCCCTACCCGGTGTGCTCGAAAGTAGGTAATGCGAACTGCGGCGAATAACAGCATTATCAAACAAAAACAAGTCAGAGAAGTGAAAGGGCTCCCAGCCTTGCGGTTTACTGCCAATATCAGCTAACCGGTTCATCATTCTATACGTGTGAATGTCGATGAGCTGCGATGGATCTATCAAAACTGGGTTAGGGTGATATAGTGCCTCGGTGGTGTACTGTACAATTGCCCGGAAAGCAAGAGATTCGGGCACGAATCCCCGCTGTGGTGGAGGTTTTGCCCACTCAGTATCCTTGCAGTAACTCGAGAGACATCAACCCAACTTCTCACTCGTTTGGGGAAGCGGATTCAGGATCAAAAACAGATCCAACGATGTACAAAGCTTTTATTGCATATGGGCACTTCGACATGTCATTCTTTCCTGGTTAGGCTAACGAGGCCACAAACGGTGATGAATGGAACTGAAGAGAAATAAGTATCATGTATGCAGAACCTAGTCTGAAAAAGTAAATTCATACATAGAAGGCAAATGCTTTTGACACTGGGCAACAAACAAAGTTTTCATTCCTCTTCTAATCGCAAGTGGTGAAGCTTCGGGATTAGAATATTTATGGCCTCCAAAACGTGCCGAAACAACGCAATTGCCCAGACCGAATAATGGAGAAGAAACATCTGCTTTAGCCGCCATTTGGTTTGGAGCAATTGCACGCATGTATATGTATCTAGCTGGAAAATTTTTAGGCATTCGAGAATGGATATGCAGCCACTCCGTATGACTTTGCGAATCCGAATGACTTCAAAAATCTTCTCAAACAAGTATGCGCACTTATCGCTCTGTAATCGTCATCATCGATGAACGAAAGAGCTCTCCCTGAATACCTGCTTTCAAGGCTGAAGTGCATATTGTGGCTGTGCCAGGGAAGAGGCACTCAAATTTCAAATCTCCCAATCTTCAAGATTGCACCAGAGATCCCGCATACAGAAGGAAGAGGAACCAGTTTGTTTTTGATGTGAAAGGGAAAGAAGGCAAGACAATTGAGAAGGTTAGTGTGCCCTGTAACTCTTCTATGTTTTTTCAGAATTTGCTTCAACAATTTCAACTCGATAATAGTAATGACATTCCTATCGCAACTTCACGCTTCAGCGAGAGCGAGAGCGAAAAGATGAATCATGAGGAATGAGAGCATTTCAGGACTGGTCTCCATTAGGCGACTACCCTTTACTCACATCTCATGCTTTGTAACTCGACAAAGCCGTAACCATAGGAAAACGAGATCTGCTTCCTTGCTCAAACCTTTCAGAAGACGAATGGCGAAAACAAACAGCAAATCCTATGTAGACAATTATCGAATAAAAAAACTAAGGTTGCGAAACAACGGTTCATTCTAAAGTTAAGGATAGGAATCAGGCAAGCAATGTTGGTAGTTGATGGAGTTATTTAAAAAAGTTTTTCTCTCATGAATAGGCGCAACATCACATGATCAGAGAAGCCGGAAGATTATAAGTTGGAAAAGTTTTGAAACAGATCACTACTAAGCAGCGTCCATTGTAATCTTCAACGGTGAAAGTTTGCAAAAGTCTTCGAAATTGGAATACGGCGTTTTTGCAGGAAAAAAATTTTCAGAAATCTCCAAAGAAATACTGAGAGGACAACAGATCTATTCCTTTACTCAAGCTAAAACCAGACTCACTGTTGCTTTTCTTCTTATACCCTATTGTTCTATAAAGCCCCATACACAATTCGACAGGAAATTGTCTGCCCAACAAGAAGGCTTGTTCCGCTTTTGAAAATTTTGTTCATCACTTCAGCTAAGCACGCGCACCAAATGGTGGGTTTCAGTGAAACTTGAGAGACTGTGGAGCACTTGCTGTGCAACGTTCGTTTCGTACGATCAACACACAATGGTACTATGCTTCGTAAAATGCATTAGTCGACGTTTCGAAATTACCCGACTTTCAATGAAGCTTTCAGTGAAGCCAGTCTGCTAAAGTAAACATGTATGTAGAAAAGGCTAGTCATACTGAAGCTGTGAGCGCTGCATGGATTTCATGCATAAGCGCTAAACGAATGGTAATGAAATGGTTCGAAACAAATGATAAATTAATATCCCCCATGGTTTCAATATATTTGTGAACAACCATCATGCTCCGAATGCCAGTTTAATTCACCGGTTGAATAATGTTTTGATGTTGAAAAGGAAAGTGCTTATTATCGTCACCCTTCAGACATCCTTTATACATATTAGAGAACTCCGGAAAGGATAGTGGTTGGATGGTGTTAGGTGTCGGCTACTCATGCAAATGGAACAAATAGTGCTAATCTATAATCCAGTATTCAGCGAGCTCTGGTTTATTTCGTGTACCGTTCTAATCAGCTCCTCTTGGCTGCGATCGACCTCGATCCGCTTTGAATATCTCCCGCCCCACCCTGCCCATCGCTTGATGGAATCGTCGCTTCGCTGCTGCTGGGACACGCGATGTTATTTTCGTGGAATTTAGGGTTCAGCGCCTCTTATCAGTCTTGACAGCTGCTGTCGCTTTCATACTCATTACTCGGTTGATTCATATCAGTCTCCATTCATAATTTCTATGGAAAGTTGAAAGCATTACCTGGTAAGAACGTCTGTGTTTGTTTGTCACGAAATTCGTAGGGCGCGTACCAGCATTCGTCAAAAGTTGATTTCAGGATATGACATAGGGAGTGGGACGCGAGCGTATTTGTTGGGAAAGAGAAAGTGATATAAGGGGCGTCAGAACCCGAAAGTCACGAGATACATGGCCCGCAGCCCAGTATCAGGGAGGGCTGCTTATAATGTAGCGGGTGGGATGGGAACGTATTTGATGGGATAGAGAAAGTGGTGACTGCCTATAGAACCTGATAAGGGGCGTCAGAAGGCAAAGCAGCGAAATACATGGCCCGCGGCCCAGTATCAGGCAGGGCTATCTTCCGACTATGATGTAAGACGGGAACGCATTTGTTGGGGGACGAAAGCAATAACTGCTGACAAGATATGATGGGCGTTAGAATGAAAAAGTCACAAAATGCATTGCCCGCGACCCAGTAGCAGTGAGGCGCTATCTCCCGCCTATGATGTAGCGGGTGGGATCGCAACATATTTGATGGAGACCAGAAAGTGATAACAGCTGATAGGTGATAAGAAGCGTTGGAAGAAAGTTTCACAACATTTACAGCGCGAGGCCCAGCGTTATTCCTAGTAATTCTGTCTCATCACAGGCGTTGTTTCACAGATATGATCTAGGGGGCGGAACGGTAACATGTTTGATGTGGGAAATGACAATAGCTATTAGGAGCTGAGAAGGAGCATTGGAAGGCAAACGCAGCGAAGTTGTTATCTAGGAGTGCGATAGGTAATCAGCTCATTTCTTCGCGATTTCGTCGTGATCCATTCAACCGCTAATCCTGCCCGAGCTTATTTGATGGTTCCTGTGAAATCACGAGTATTATTAGTACTGTAATTCTGTCTCATCACAGGCATAGTGTGCTCAGTTCAATAACTTACTGGCTAATAAGCTTTACTCGATTGCACAGTTCACATTGAGCGCGCTCCGGCGCTATTGTGTGTTACGGTATACAGCATATGTACCTGAACTTATAAGATTGTTCAGCACGTCTCATGGAGAAAACGAAGTGGCTAACGTGTAGTACAGTTACACAATGGAAGGCCCGTTAAATTAGCATTTGCATCTACATCTGGATCTGTTCCGCAATTATCCCTTTGATATTGCATACATGTTGGTTGGTTTTGAGCCCGGTAGAACAGGTTAGAAAGAACAGGTCTATATGTTTGAATGTGGTTTGTAAGTTTACCAATTTTGCTCAGCACGCTATCGCGCGCATCACATGGTGGGCTTTAGAGAACTTTAAAACATGTGGGTTATTAAGATTATTAAGACATCCTGCTAACAAATTCAATAGTAAGGTCCTTCGATGAGTTGCGCGGTCTGGCTTTTCACGGGTCAGCAGCTATATTCTGTGGTGTGATGCGCACGACAGCCTGTGGTTATGAACTGTACTCATCACGCAGGTTGTTCCATAAATACTGCAACGCGTTTTTTAACTTGTAGCTACTCTCGAAGTGGACATATCTACGAGCGGCCACACACAATTTTTAGCCAGTCATTGAGATTCATTGAGATGTTGAAAAGAGTGGCATTCATTCGATAAGTTTCCCTGTCCTGTGAGAATGGCTTCCAGTTGCTTCTATTACAACTCTAAGGTTTCCCGCATGAGCTGGTATTCTGGAGTGCCCTCTTTGGAACATTAAAAAAAGCTCCGGCTCCTCTAATCGATGAATTTTTTGGTGCAGCCGCTGTTCCCTAACATAGCCCAACAGAATGGTCCAGCAGGTTCAAACCGAGAGATGTGAGAGCCAATCGTTTGAAGACGTGAAATCGGAAATAGTATCATGAAACCAGTTCCAATTTCACCCCTTATGCAGAAGTTATTTCCATTCGAGGAGAGAACGTCATCTTTGTTCAGGAAGGGTAGACAGCTTAGTAAAAGTTGGTGCTCTGGAACATTCGTTAGCTAGGACTGTATTGAGTTTCATTCGCTTTTAAACAGATAATTTTGGTGAGCCACCGGTGCTTGAGGCTCTTGCCCGAATCGTCATGAAGGCTGCTGCTCTTGGCAAATATTACTATCACTTATCACATTGGCTTCCACGCAATCTCAAGCGAGCATTCTTGGATATTAAAAGTAGCAGCTCCTCTCCATGTGAGGATTGCCGCCGATGAAAATGTGTCCGCGAATCACCATTTTCTGCTCAAACTCCAACTCTTTGAGCTTTTTGTCTCTGCTGTGCTTCTTGGATTGAGCAGCGGTGCTTTTGCAACTTATAGTGGGCTGAGAGCAGTACTTATCTGACCACCACTACATGGCTGTATTCAGAAACTCCAGCGTGTTATCATCTTTCCAGCCTAACCCGGGTGTTGCAGTCGTATCGTTTCTTCATGGTTTCCCCTAGATCCGAGATGTTAGAACGTGGGGCAGCTACAACAAAGACTACTTCCACTGGCCTTCTCTTTTGTACACGCCGTGGAGGGTCGCATATCCAAAGAAGCGCGATTTTTATCACAGTATGTCCGTCCTAGCTGGATGGGACTTTCACTGAGGTTTATATGCACCAGAAGATCCGAACGACGAGCTGTGCGCCAACCTTCCACAGCTGCTGAACTGGGCGTAACGAAATTGATGGTACCCACATACCCTTGCTGCGGCGCGTGCTAGGAGTTTCGCGACCCACACGGACACACACAGACAGATATAGCGTTTTATATATGTTGGGGAAAAGTTTTACCATGAACAATTCATATTCGAATGCCATATTCTGGTTTGCCTGAATTCTTCATTCGTTTTTCTCCATTAGTTCTGCCCGATGTTCTTCGTTTTACGTGCTCGTGTGTAATCCATGTCTGATGGTAACATGTAGCTACCATTGCCTCTTACCTTGAATTCCGACACTCCATATACGTCGCATCCCATCTTTTCCATGGCTATCTCGAGTTTGATTCAACGTGCTGTTGTCGGTAGAGATCGGGCACTAATGGTTTCGACTGAAAGGCGTTGGATGCAATCTTGAGGGTGGGCCACAGCCTGCCGTGGCGCTCAGACACTTGGCGGACGATAGCGGGCCTTGGGTGGGGAGGGTGGATAAAGTAATTAAAAGAGTCCATCAGTCGCCAGCAGGTAAGCACTGAGAATCAAGTGTATGTGTAGTAGCTGTTGTAATGATTGTTTCTTCAAGCTGGTGTTCTGTATGAATTCGCTAAGAGGTTGTGCGTGTGTCAGATCGGAAATTCAACACTTCAATCACTTGAGCCCGTAGCCCTCAAACTTTCAGGGGATGTAGGGGTCAGAACATGAATATTGGTGGGAGTGATCAAAAGTGACAACTATTGGATAAAACTGAAAGGTTTATCGAACGCAACTGCCACTAACTGCGCTGCTCCTCCCTTTGTCATGACAGTACAGGGGCATAAAGAAAGTATTTGTGGCCCAGTTCGAACTCGAACGTCCTCTCAAACAAACATTCTTTCATTCGAAATAGCCGCTAATAAACCAGACTCAGTCTACAGAAGTTGGCCTTTGCCCGCAATACATCGTTTGGAGCTTAATGGCTTGCCGTCTTTGTGGCACCTGAAGTCGGGCAGATAGTCTTTGCAGCAGACTTTCACTAAACTCACTTGATGACCAGGCCAATGTTTTTAGTGAATCAAATCGCTATGAGTGGTGAAATCTGCAGAATCTGTTTTAGAAAAGCCTTTTTATACAGCATTCGGCTTGAGATTTTACCCCTACACGGGCCAAAATCAACTGAAATAAAAAAAACTGCGTTATTCAGGTTTAAAACATCGCTGAGTTAAGTGCTTCTGTTTGACTTGAGTTGTTCCTGCTCTCCCAATTTCTTTGAAATTCCTAGCAAACAATTCTGATTCTTTTTGCCGAATGAAACATGATCGTGAACGAAAAATATCAAATGTTTCACGTCGGTGCACATGAGGGCTCCCAGCTTGGCCAGGTCGCCAAACTCTCAATATTTTTACCTCTGCTCTTCCTATCCCTTACCAAGGGGGCTATCGATTATGGTACTTGTGTTTCACAAAGGAAAAGCCATTAAGGAACACAAAGACATGAAGGAAATAACAAGGAAGTGCTATGTACTTCCAGCAAAAGGCGAACCTTGCTTCACTCAGCTCCGCTGCACCTCCATGCAAAAATCGACCAAATTTTCGCCAAGGTTGAAAATCATGAGATGCCAGATGATGCCATCCACTTTTCCCCACTCAATGATAAAGTTGGGATTCTTCCACTCGCACGAAACGTTGGTCCATTGAGACGCAAAGAAGATTCGATGACAGAGCAAGGCTTCACGGAAGTGTGTGTTTCTTTTACGACACAACCTCTGCTTCTATCGGAAGGCAAGGAGGGACGCCTGGAGCACTCCTAAATTCCAAATTAAAAAACATACTTTAGTGTCCTATTCAACCGCGGATTATGAGAATTCGGGGAAAGCTTCGGTATGGGAGCGTTCTGTGGGATACTGACAGGCGGGCGAGCGATATGATGTTTTTCATTGCAGATTCCTCGGATAAATGAGATCCTGTTTACAGTGTAAAATTGTAACATCGTATAACAAAGCATAACGACGAATGACTCACGAAGACTCAGATGTTTAGCTGAGCTGAGTCAGCTGTGCTAAACACGCTCTTGCTGGGCAAGCAACGGTCGAGAAAATCTCTACAAGACGGTTTGCGCTTGTCAAAGTGGGAGGAGAGGAGTCGTAGACAGGGTCAACCCTACAGCCAGCACTTACACTTACGCAAGATGACTGACACTAGAGCATCTATAGACCACGCTCCGTTCCACATGAGCTTTCAAATAAAGCACGAATCAGAAGGGCAGCCGAGGCGTGGCGCCCACCAAGGCAGGGGATGTAGGGCAAGCGCATGTTCAAAACTTTCTAGCACATCTTAAGTCAAACATAAAATTGGTCCTCTGAAAAGTTACGGGCAGCGAAACACAAGAAAACCCGCGCTTTCAAGATTGGAGAATACCCCTCGAAAAAAAGTAACAGCAGGACTGATTTTTAAACCGCTGATTTTTCAGGGACGCTTAGGTGGTCGTTAAAAAGCATAAATCGTTTAGTTTGTCATACCGTGTTCAGCTTCACAAATGAGTTACTTTGAACAAAGCTGTCATGACCTCAGGCCATGATATTTCTAAGCGCCGCCCTTCGGAGAATAAATACGGCCGCGAGCGCGGAGTCGGGGACTTTTCCCCCTTC
>KZ345066.1:107124-172062 GCA_002352805.1 Teladorsagia circumcincta | reverse complement strand
TTTTGAGAGGTTGGGTTTTAGCCGAGATACATGCATTTGAAAGTCGCGGTCGGAAAACGACAGAACTTTCTGAAACACCTAATATATGTCCATCACACTTTTTGCTTTTGTCCCCCACTACGTACCTCATTGCACTTCCTGTTCAATCCTCTTTGTATAGGTGTATATGAGTTGTCGAAAAAGTCGCTGCGCATTTTCTTCTTCATCCGGAAAAATGTTTGGTGATTGTTTTGAAGCATCCTACTATATATTAGGTTGTCGGAAAAGTCTTTGGCCACCTGTCGAATTTTTTCAGATCTACTTTTCTTCTTCAGCCCAGTCAGTAATTTTCAATCATATGCCCCGTCGTGATCGTTGACATATTGCCTTTTATCAGGTGACTTGTGGATGCCGTCTGCCTAGAAATCCTGAGCTTTCGAGGCAGAAAACTTGGAAAAGTCCTATTCGAGTAGTCCGGATCATAAAGCTCTCCCTCTTTCAGTTGAATCAACAGCTATCGAAGCAGACTGTATTTTGTTGGAGCCGGGTATGCCAAACACAATCGGCGAGACAGAATGCCCTATAAGGGGGCTTGCAGACTTTTTCTGGACTTTCTTCAAATCCCTTGACGGTTGCTGCCTGGGTGAAGTGAACTATTTAATGTTTTCCAAGCATAGTGTCGGAGATCCGATGCGCTTGCCCACATTATCGAACTACAGCAGCAGTGCAGCTCGCTGCCAGGAGCTGTCGGTTAACGAATCGCTGGCAGCTTAACCAACTTCGAAAGTTGCCTCCAATGTTGCAGTGCTGGAACCAACGTCGAAATCTTTGACTCTACGCGTCGCGCTTCTGACTGTAGTCTTCATGTAGAACCCACTTCCTGATACCACGAACAAACTAGTCGGATCGAACAAGATATAGACGGTAAATCAAAATGTTTATGCAAAATTTGAAGGCTGCCGAAGGCGGTTGTCACCCTGATCACTAAATCTCGTTTTTCCATAGTTTCTCTTCTTTCCGAGGAGCTGTTGAGTAACGGCTATTGCCTTCTGATAACTGTGGGAAAGCAGTGCCAGCTATCGTGCATAGCCCCACAGAGTGTTTCCAAACAACTGCAGAAGATACTCTTTAATTAGTGTAAAGGCTAACCAACTTTAGACCTTTTTCTCTAGTTTCTGGACATCGGCAACCAAATGTTTGCCATGTCGGAGAAGACACAATGAGTTCTATCGCTAGAAGTAGGGTTCTTGCCGCATCGTTTCCTCTGACGCGTTTTCTGGGCTTTAGAATCAAGAGTGGTCAAACATGCTTTCAGTCAAAGACGAATTTCTTGGCCATATGGCTGCGAAATATCTCGGCGGAAATGCTCTGAAGAGATCATTGACTAAGGTTCACATACGCTTTGCAATGGATGTTCAAAAAGCATCCTGGAGATTTCACAACGTACAGATGAAAATGGCCAAAGACTTTTCCGACAACCTAATATACAGTGGCGTTCAAAAGTATTCGGCCAAATGCTTTCCCGACCGTAACTTCTTTTCTGCTGAATCAGTTTGGTTCAAATTTTGATATGATTTGAGGGCAAGTCTTTCTCACACAAAGCAGCCCATCAATAATCTATAGGAGCAAGAGTGGAGGAAGAAAAATTTGAAGAAAAATAAAGAATTTCATTTACCGCTTCCATACTCAGTCCTGTTAAGGTTTAAGCAAATTCAGAAGGTTTTCGACAAAGTATCGAATCAGCTCAGTGTTATTTATCATGCGACGGATTGTTTGGTTGAGTTATAAGATATCTATAATAATATGAAATTTATTGGAATTTGGTCATACTCGAGAATTTTCAAAGGAATTCTTTTTCTTTCTCCTCTCTTGCTCCTATCCACCGCTAATATGCTGATTGTGTAAGAAAGGCTTGCCCTCAAAACATATCAAAATTTGAACCGAACTGATTCAGTAGAAAAGAAGTTACGGCCGGGAAAGCATTTGGCCGAATACTTTTGAGCGCCACTGTATAATAGGCTAAGTGTGTCTGTTGGTGTGTCTGTGTGTGTTTGACCAGAAATTCATAGCCCGAGTACCAGCGATCGCCACTAGCTGGTTTTAGGATATGATACAGGAAGTATGACAGGAACATATTTGGTGGGGGATAGAAAGTGATAACGGATTCAGAGCTGATAAAAGGCGTCAAATCGAGAATTTCACGAAATTCACAGCGGGTCTCCCAGCAGCGGTGAGGCGTTGGTTCTGACAAGTGATGTGGAGTGTTGGACGGGAACTATTTGGGGGGGGGAGTGATAGCGGCTGATAAGGGCTTATAATACGACGTGCATAAAAATGTAGAGGTCGCTCGAAACCAGTTTCTCGATAAGCAAGGCGTTTCATTTCATTTATTTCAACTCCATTTTATTTGCGCCGTCATCGCTACGAGCGCTACTCTCCCCAGAGTTCTTAGGAATGTACGGTTGTTGCTTGATTAAACGCTGTTATGAGTTCTGGGTTTTTACTCCAAGCTTAATATCACTTATTTTTCGACCTCAATTATCCTAACCTTTAGTTCATGGTGGTTGTTTATAAATACCAGTTTGATATTGGGTTCTTTGGCGGCAGTACCCAAAGCTCCACGGACTGCCAACTCTCATCGAAGCCTGCCGTGTCATGCGCGCAGTTGCGTGCGGAGCTAAACTGGTCCACTGTAAGCCGCATGGAAACTGTAACTTTCACGTGATATCTGGTTGCTAGCTAACCTAGGTCAACCAAATTTGGCACATGCATAGTAGTGAATGTTGCGATACAGTGCAGAGACTGACCAGCAGAAAAGCCCAACGGGACGATTAGAGAAGGCATTTCCTTCAAATACCCTGTCTGAAGCGGTCGACGGGTGAGGCTTCTCCAGCTTGTGATAGACATTCAGACGAGAGGAGCTGGTTTATGATGGGGTGTATGAACAATACCGGCTGCGGGGCATGCTTTACCACCTGCTCCAATACTGGCCACGAGGTTGTTTAAGAGTTCTTGTAGGGAAGCTGTTCATTCCTTGAAGACCACGATCGACTACTGCTGGACAGTTTTGGCGCACGCGGATGTGCTACAATAGCTCTCCCAAATGCACGCCACAAGTGCTCCATAAACCTGACTTGGGGAAGCAGACAGACTTCACCAATCGCCGGAAGTCCTCGTATTCCAAGAGCTTCCCAACTGGGCTGCTCGATGCTCTCGCACCTTGTCCCACATACGACTGAAGTTGAGGTCAAAGACACGCTTGAAAAGATGCACAGACGTAAGGAGTACAGCGTCACAATAGCTTCGATCAGAATGCATTCCGCGGACAGGAGTTGAGGTTGGTACGCCCTTGCAACATTATGCCTTCCCACACCATATCGAATGGACTATCTAAATAATCGTGTTGAACCATGGTCCTGGGTGCATTACGTTATCTTATTCTCGCCACATGCGGGTAAGTCTAAAATCACTATTCACATCCAATTTGATCTTAACTGAAAGGAGAACGCGATCAACCAATTCGGTGGTCCATGACTAGTGTCCCAGCGCCTAGCAAATGTTTCCGCCGATGCACGGCGGAAACAGTTTCGAAGGAACACCAGATACTGTCTGTTGCTCAGTCAGAGAGACCATGCTTATACGGTTGTTGCTGTTGCGGTTGTTTTAGATTCATCATCTCCTCCTCCTTGGGCAGCAGTGGATGTGGTCCATATTGCTCTCCAGGCGCACAAAACAATGCTGTGAGCAATACCGCCCTCCTGGACACATCTTTTCTCTCCCAGTTACCCAGTGATTCTTCCTTGCGTAAAGTCATGCTAGTGTTCTCTCCGAGACTTGCTGCAATCAAGAACACCACTATAATTCACAAAGCCTCCGCCGTGGTCAGTACACTCCTTCTTCTCCTGTTCCACCAAACCTCTCGTGCCACGTGGCCGATACCTTTTGACTGCAGATTCAGGCGTACCGCGCGATGTGTAAGGTCCAGTGCAAAGTGCATAACTGGAAGACTTTTAGCATCATGCTCACAAAGTTTCATCTGATTCAATGAATTATTGGAAAGCTATGTCACCTAATCTTTTTCATCCCTAAGTTTTGCACGCCAGTGTATATTTGACTGCGTCCTGCTGTTGTAAGCCCAAAAAGTGCGTCAGTAGACGCGACGTGGCAAGAAGCCCAAATGTTACAGAGCAATGGACCTCCTACTTAAAATTTTCAACATGACAATTATTTGGTTGCCGAATTCAGATATTCAAAAAAAATGAAAAACTTGATCGGCCTGCTACAGCAAATGACGATTATATCCTGAAGCTGTATGGAAAGAAACTTCGGCAATACGATGAAGCTGACAGAGCATTCCCCGCGTTACCTGGACGCAGTAGCGGTTTTCCAATATCGCCTTGCAAAGAAGAGGAACTACGGCAAGACAATATTTGGCGACCTGACTGACCACAAGTTATTAGGACGATGAAATTTCGCATAGACATTTTGATTTACCGCCTGCGTCGCATTTGGTCCGACAACTTTGCTTTCAGTAACAAGGAGAACGATCTTAATGTTTACCATACACAAAGCACCCCTGGCTCGGACGCGTGAAACCAACCCAAAGCCGACTCCTGCAATGCAACCTAGGAGGCAACTTTTAGGATTGGTGAAGCTGCAAATTCATTGCTCACTTAGAGCTGTCGCCAACTCCAATGCTTCTGCTGACTGATAGTGTTGGCAAATGATTCAACTACGCTTGCAGAACACGGAAAGTTTACTCCATCTCGGCAACGGTTTTCCTCGAATTAGGGAAGGGTTCATCGAAAGTCCTCACTCCGTCATGGGACGTTTTGGACCGCCTGACGGGTTCAGTAAATCTTGCGATATCGGATCCAAAAGGCAATGTATCGTCGATCATGGCGGTGTACGTAATTGTTAATTGTTGGCTGTACCAAAGATGGAAAATGAATATGGAAAAAGTTGACAAATGCGCAAAGTCTCTTCCGACAACCACATAAGGCAGAAGTTTGTTTTCTTTGTCTGTCTGCCTCACTTTCTGTAACTAGGCTCACATGCTGTGCAGGACTCAAGAAAACAATTAAGGCATGGTCACGGATGGGTAGTAAGTTGCGTTTAGGGCGTGTATGGCTGACTAAAGTGGTTAGATTCGTGGGTAGATATCGACTTTGAGGCGAGGCCGGGTGGGGCTTGTTTCAAAATCCCTATGAAGACGTTAAACCCGCTTCATTGCATTGAATATGAATGAACCAGTTGGCGCGGCACGCGATGCGCGCGCAGCACAGTTCTGCGGTGATATCGGATGGTGAGGCGTAATACCTCGAATCTGGCCCCATACACTACGAATATTTGACCTTAAGGCTGAATTCTATCCGATTGTATCATGTTCCTTCCACCTATGGCTCATGATTTTTCCTTCTCCGTCAACCATTTGTCCTTTACCCAGTCTCGGACTGCCTCCGGTTCGATTAATAAACCTTGTGGTGGACCCTGCCTCACGTTGCATGACCCACCTATCTTCTTCTTCCTCGCCAACCTCTCCTCACATCTACCCGAACTCTGAAACTTTCTGGAACCGATTTATAAATCTGACAAACTTCGCCCACCGTTTTGCATGCCCAACCTACCAAAAACAGTTGACACCCTTCCATTTACGGACTCAATCCACTTTTTCCCGGTCTCCAGGGCTTCTTGGTACCCCGATATAAACTTTCGTTGCAAGCTCCGCCTACTCTGGTTATGCCCCGCCCCTCTCCCCTTGATGACAGTTGACCTCCACTCCTTCACCCAGCTCTAACCACCTTTTTCCCGTTCTCCGGGACTCCGCGGAACCAAGCTATAAATTTTCGGCGCAAACCCTCTATCCACCTTTCCCGGTCTCCGGGACTTCTTAAAACCGAGTTATAATGTTTCGTGAACGGCCCACACTGGTACGTGTCCCACCCACCAACGGCTGTGTACCTCACTTGCACGACATCATCGACCGGAATATCGGTTTTTGCGCTTAGCGCTCGAATGGGTTTAGGAACCACAGTGGTGTCTGGGTGCACAGTAGAAGTGAATCTTTTAGAGGGTGACATGCCTTCGATCAATATCGATTGGGAATATCGGTTTCAGCGCAGAGGGCCCAAACAGTGGAAGTGAATATTTCACAGGGTCACATGCTTCCGATCGATAGCGATTGAAGAATCGGTTTTCGCGTAGAGCGATAGAATGGAGATGGGAATCACATTATTGACATCATTGACTGGGTGCTGAAGTGAAGTGGAAATTCTACTGGGTCAAATGCCATCATTCGGTACGATTGAAAATATTTGCAAATATTGGTTTTCGCAAGACAGCTGGAATGGAACGAATTGAGTCTGACCAGTCAGATCCAGCCTGAAGGTTTACCATTTCGGTGAAACTCAACACTACTGGATACCTCGGCCGTTGACGTAACTGTTAATAGGCTCTCCAGTGTACAGAAACTTACAAAGTTTGCGTGCGTTGAAGCACGGCGCTGAATTGGTTTAAATAAATAACCCGCCGCAAGATCCGGACCGTGCCTACAAAGTATAGCACGTTTGAATCCAGAGAAGTTCGGACTTTGGAATGCATCTGTAATGAAATTTGACAGTGCTGAAAACTAATCCAGCAGATATCAGATGAAGAAGGGAGCATTTTCAGGGAATTTTCTGAATAGGGGACTATTACGAAGCCTATAGGCTTTTAGAGAAACTGCACTATGCGATTTGTGGCGAAGGCAGTTATTTTACCAAGATGGCCCAGACGAGCTTACGCGCAATAACCAAATCGGATCACTGCAAGAAGATTCTGCGCGAGGAAGTCCTCGCCCATATTTTTTATCCTCATTTTTACCGATTTACAAGTTTTTTGTGTTTTTCGCTTTCCAGTGTTCTTGCGGGTATGCTCACATCGGGTTGGCTGCAGAATCTAGTCATACTTCTCAGGTTGATGGTTCACGGCGTTGATTTTTCACCACTAATTCGAAGTTTATTGGCTCCAAAACTTTAGGACCAAACAGGAGTCAAGAAGGCGGTGTGTCAATTGGTCTGAAACCTTCACAAGATCCGAATAGTGTCATAGCGCGGTTTCGTGCAGAATGCGTTACCACAGTTCAGTATGCGCGGCTTCTTATTGTTTGAAATGTTTTCAAACGTACCATGAAAACTGTCGCGTTTAAATGTTGTTGAAATTCTATTCTTTCTCTTAAGGTGTAGTAATAATAAGAAAGGAATCGTGAATGAAGGTGGTTCGCCTGAGAACGTTGTAAAATTACCAACAGTGAATTTTTTTCGTTTCTGGAAACATATGTTATCCTTCTAGGTTGTGAGTGTACAGTGGTATATCTGTGATGCTGCAAAAACGAAGGAAAATTCATTTAGAGGTTGTGCGCCACCATGTGGAGCACGCTGGCCCACGAGCCCGATCAGGCGTGCGCCATCATGTAGCGCACGCCGTCCGCTACGTAATAAGGATTCAAGCTTCGGTATCTAATTGGAAAAGAATAAGCCTAGCTGAGACGTGCTGGATGGATATCAGAGCTGAGAGAGGTATCCGAGGGAAGAACTGCTAGTTTTCTGCCGGGGAAACTTTGCTGGCTGATCCTGATGGTCTGGGCTGCCACGTGCAACAGTAATGTACTCTCTCAGGCCCCTGTATGAAATAGAGCAAACTTCAAGGACTACCAGGATATTCTTGGTGATCATTTACTGCCGTTCTCAAGTGAAAATCTCGGATAGAACATTACCTCCATTTACGATAATGCCGCCATCCAATGCAGTCGCCTGCACGGTGAATAGCGGTCGAGTAATTCCTCGACCTAAGCTCTCCACTGTGCAAGAAAAGCGTAGAGAGTGAACGTAAGCACGGAGAGCACAGACGGATAGCGTGTGCGACAGAGCGAGAATCCTCGACGCGCAGTTGCCATTTCCTCGGTCGATTTTCACCCTGGCCACCCGCTTAACAGTCGCTTAGAGTCAACGAACTATGCTTGGATAGGTTGAGATGCAGCATGGATGAAACCGTATAGGAAGGATTTCTTCAGATTCAGATTTACGCTGGTGGCTAGCAGCAATTGTGGAAGAACTCAGGTATGCCACGGAGACGTCGTTGTGCTATGTGAATGCTGTTCCTACGTAGAAAGCTCCAATTGCGCAGCCCCACCTAACCTCAAAAGCTTAGTGTGCTTTTATCAAGCACGCCTACGAAATTGCGAGTCAGTCGGCAAGAAGAGGAAATTTTCATATTGGGACCTTCTTCCCTAGGGTGAATTTGTACAATTAAAACAAGGGCATGTTGAAACTTTCTCGTGAAAAGGTTTGTAGCTGATTTCGCTACCTGAAATAAGGTGGGCTATGGTTTCAGAGCATGATGAATCATTGGAGTAACTAGCAAGCAATAGATTCTTCGTCCTAACTTAAAAGCACTTTTGAGGGGTACCTTTATACTTCTGAAATGGGCTGTAGATAAATAATGCAAAGATTGCACGGTCCCGATAATATTCTGCCGATTTTTTGTTCTCTAGGGAGTCACGTCCGTGTATGTGTGATTAGGTGCGTGTGTTCCACACAAAAAAACTTTTTAGGTGAAGTATGAAGGCTGTGTTAGCCGTAGCGTACAAATCCGAACTGGTCTGTTATAGCCGAGATCGTGGTTACTCTCGGCTACTTGGGTAGCTCAGCGTTGTTGACAGCTCGCAATATTCTTTGGGTTTCTGTGGTCACTGTTATGAAAAAGGAACTCCGCGGCGTTCTAGAAAATGGCCAGACATAACAACAAAAACGGTTTTTCAACCCATTCGCGACAATGTCAGCCACCGGTAGCTGATATTGCGCAGCCTCCTCTGGGCGCTGGTCCGAACAAGAGGTTTTTGAAAATCCCGCGCGGTCGCGAGCGAGTTAAATGGTTTAAATTTTTCATCGAGTACTCACAATGTTTCCCGTACTATGAACTCATTTCAGACTGCTAATGAAAGCAGCTTCTGGGCATTCGGATTTCCAGACAGAACGTGTGCCGACATGCCGCGTGTGGCCCTCGCATTCACGCAAAATGGTCTCATCGATGTTCCTAATGTGGCCCGTCTATTCACAGTCTGTACCTTTGGTTCGTCACTTACGCACATTTTTTTTCTGCAGAATTGGACACATAAATATTTGAGAAATGCGTGGACTGCTTAAGAAGGTAGACATGTGGCATAAATAAATAGATATGTGGCTAAAATGGCAGAATGTTCCGAATCCATTCATAACAGTGTGTCGACGTGTGAGGGTTTGAAAACTAGAGAGCCTAACTCCACACAGCTTACCGGTAACCAATCGACCACGGCCCCTTTCAAACCGTCCCTCTTCTACTTTCATTAATTATGCTGCAAAAATTCTTTCAATTGTAAGATGTTCTATGCTCCCAGAAAGGAAGGCAAAGAGCTACACGCCGTCTGTACAAGATTGGCTTGATTTAGTAGTACACCGGTACGACGTCATGGAGCTACCATAATCTAGAGGGATTTGCAGATACGGTAAATCCACGCCGAGCTTTGCAATGCATACGCAGCACAAGCACTCAGCACTTTTAGAAAGAGACACTTGCTCGGCACCTTAGTGCCACTGTTTTGAATTCTTTAGCTCCAACAGAATATTTTGCTCAGATGATATTGGGACAGATGAGACAAGTGATACTACTAGGTGCTCCTCCCGACGCCGAGCCAGATGATGGAAGTCGGAATTGCCATCCTAATGCTAAATTTGAGAATGGCAGATGTCGCTGTCTGGACGAGAGTAAAGATATCACCAGAACTAAGGAATTTATGAAAAATGCCACAGACCCACTACACGCTGAGGTATCATACATATTATATATATATTATTCAAAAATTTCTCTGAGAACCCAGCATTTCGTAGTAATCAAGTTTCCTTTTTGAGCAAAGTGCGGGACTTCTGGAAAGTAAAGTCGCTAATGTTACTCGAGAAATATGCGAGGAACGCAAACGCGAAACATAAGCCATGTCTCCAATCAATGATATGTGGCTTCGCCACTACTGAACAAAGGACTTCACTTTTGTGCTTGTCGTCGATTCCTTTTCGCTTTTCATTTCTTGCGTGACACTTCAGATCTTCACTTTCTGTTTCTGTTACACCAGATCAAACCCACGTGTCACTGAACTTGCAGTAACACGTGGATTTTTTTCCCGTAGCCTCTCCACAAGAAAAAGTTCAATTGGTAGGGATATGCATTGTTTCTTTTGTACAAATTACTTGAGCGCAGCCACTTGATGTTGAGTGGTTCGAGGGTCAACAGTTCGATGCTCATGAAATTGAAATAGAACCACTCATTGCTGTTAGAACCACCACGCGGCTGATAAGATCTGATAAGGCGCGTTGAAGCGCAGGTATAGCGAAATTCATAGCGCGCGTACCAGCAGTCTTTAGGAGCTTATTTCGAGACCAGCATAGCTCCGCACACTTTCGCGTGCATAATGCGCGTGCATGATTTCTAATGGAACACCCTCCTTATCTAGAATCTGGTTTTGTGTGAGTTCTACATTCTTATGCATGCCGTTATTATCAGTCCTTATCATTTGTTATCACCTTCGCTCCCCTACCGAATGTATTATCGTCTCATCCTCCATACAACACTTCTTGGAACCAACACTTCACTTCTGCTGGAACATCCTCTGTGAACTTCGTGAAATTTGCTTTTAGCGCCCATTATCGAATCTTATCAGCTGCTATCAGCTTTGGTCCCCCACCAAATGTGTCACCGTCCCGCCCTCCACATCACTTCTTGGAACCAACACTTCACTGCTGCTGGAATACCCGCTGTGAATTTTGTTAAATTTTCGTTTTAGCACCCCTTATCGAATCTTATCAGCTGTTATCACCTTCGGTCCCCCACCAAATATGTTTCCGTCCCGCCCTCTATATCATACCCTGAAATCAACTCCAGGTTACAGCTGGGACGTGTGCTATGAATTTCCGGTCAAACATACAGACAAACACACACACCAACAGACACACACAAGGGCAGACAGACAGACTTGTTGTTAGCGCTTTATACACAGGGTGGGCCAAAATTATGGTAACCAAGAATTACATCCATATAAGCGAATGTTAGCCTAATGAAACAAACCAACTCCGAAAATATGTCTGGCAGAAATATCACAATGCAGAGCTAGGTTGGGTTTGAAATCTGTTAAGCATTGTATTGAAACAGGCCATTGGATGAAGAGGGAGCCGCGCACGGTGGCACGCAGGTGGAACGTGTCTAAATGTTTCCACGTTTTTTTGCTGTGCCCTAACCAGAAAATCAGACTTTTTGGAGCTTCGGTTTGTCCTTGCCTCTAGGATGACCGCACAGAAAATCCAGCTGAATTCGGTGGGGAACTTTCAGGTATCAATCAAGTGAAGAACATGAGCTCGAGAAATTGTTTTTCGTAGGATTTTTGCTTCATGACTAGATGCCTGCCCTGCCAAAAGGTCCAGACTAGTTAGGCGATACGAAAGTGGCGAGGAGGACGACGGGTTTCTGCACTTGATATTTCTCCTGGTCTAACTGCAGCCCTCGAATCCCCTTCCTTTCCATTTGGGATGGTTCCTTATGTATTGAAGCGTTTAAGCATTACCTATAGGAATTCCTTTGTTACCTCGAACTGTCGCTAGATGTAGCGTGCCACAGCCCTATGACGGTTTATTTTGGTTGATGGCATACCGCGATTTAATCTTTTCACTAATTTTGAGAATACGATATTGGGTGCATGTAAGAAAAAGACATTGTTCTTCATCATTTCATGCCTGAAAAAGAAGAGGACAAGTAAGAGGTTAGGAGAAAAGTGGGTGTGACCGTGCGCGCTCGCGGTTACCATAATTTTGGCCCACCCTGTATAGTAGGGATAGTGTATAGGGAGTGGGACGTGTACATGTTTGGTGGATGAAAAAAGTGCTAACACCCGAAGAGGGCTGAGTATAAGGATAAGAATTAATTAGCTCAGTACTGGTGAGTCACAAAGGTGGTTGTCTATTCATGTCGACAGTAAAATGACCGGAGTAGATATTTGCTATAATTTGGCCAGCATCGAAACGCACTCGACCGCTAACCCACCCTGTCTCAAAATGGTCGCTGCTTATTCAAATTCTAGCAATGAGTGTTTCTCTGATTCACTACCGTTGGCATGAAAAGTAATTTACCCGCTAAACTATCTCGCCATTCAAGCGTTTTTATTGTTCACAGAGATATGACAGTGGGAAGTTAATCGATGTACAAGGCTCATTTGAGATCTAGATGACACCCTTCAATTTTATAAACCGTTCACTTGGTGTGTCGGTTTGTATGTACATATATCTGCATGCATGTATGTATGTATGTGTAGGTATGTACGTCTGTCCGTTCGCATAATGAAAATGAAGTGATAATGGAGCTTTTGGAATAAACAAGCTGCTAACAAATCTATAGCTCGCAGGACTTGCGTCAGTGTTTTGCAATGGCGTGATTGTAATACCGCATCAACGGCTATATAAACACCTTAGAGACACTCTATTCCACATGATCTTGCAGAGCAGCTGGAGGTTGGTGAAGGGAAAGAGGAGGATGAAGAAGGGGGGAGGTAAAGATAACCAATCCCGTACATTGAAATACAGCGTTCAATTTTAGCGTCATGCCATAACGTGGAATTTTCTATACTGCTGGAAACACTTTCTGTGCATACGCATCCCCTCTACGAGATTTCGGTGTCACAAATGAGAGTACAGGGAAGACGTGCTGCAGGAAAAAAGGAGGTTCCGGCACTTGACGGGGGACCAATCAGGTACACAAATAGTGGGTATTGATGCATGACGACTTGCGGAGTAACCCTACTTTATTACGAACACCTTACCAATCTCTCGTGAAAAACATCAACTAGTCCCACCGTGAAAGCATCATGCGGCACAATGCATGAGCCCGACTACACCAGTCCTTGCACTGCCCACAGATGCACCACATCTAGCAAAGCCATGGCATGAGTTGGAAAAGAAATACAAGCATGCGTTAGCCGTGAAAAGCGTTTCTTAAGTTGCTCAGTTTAGCTGATGGATACGTTGTCATAGCGGAGCAAAATTGATGAAGAGATAAGCCCTATATCCTCACGGAAATCCTCACAAAAAAGAGCCTTTTCAAGGGTTTCAAAGAAAGGTTCGCACGTCCTCGAAAACAGCAGGAGTAGTAATGATGCCTATCGCTAAGTATGTCTGTGTGTGTTTGTGTGTGTTTGTCACGAAATTCGTAGCGCCCATACCCGCAATTGTCAGGAGTTGATTTCAAGATATGATGTAGGTGGGACGGGAACATATTTGGTGGGGAACAGAATGTGATAGCTGCTGATAAGATCTGATAAGGAGCGTCAGAACGCAAAAGTCAAGAAATTCATGATGCCCAGTAGCAGTGAGACGCTGCCTTCCGACTGTGATGTGACGGGTGGAACGGGAACATGCAGCAGTGGCCAGAAATTTATCAACAAACACTTTTTTCATGAATTCTCTTTCAAAAGTCACTAAAACGTCTCTAAATTCGCAACAATTTTAAACACGTGTTTCGTGATTTACACAGAAAATTTCAACCTTCATCTCAAATTTGGGTTTACAAAACTTCAAATTTTTCGAAATTAATGAAGGCAGGTGAACGATCACTTGATCCGTTTAATTGATTTAAATAATGTGTAACCCAATGGAACAGTCACGTAAACAGTCGGTAACATTAAGCAAGTCTAGCACATTGCCCAGAATTCTCTAAAGTTTTGGATACATTAACTGGATTTGAATGCGGGGTCAGCTAATAAACTCACTATCCTGTGTGGTCTCTCTCTGTAGTCTCGTGTTTTCGTGGCTCTTTCAATGACATACGATTTATGAGTCCTCTCCTAGTGGTTCTGTAATGCTTGGCTCAAGAGTCTGGCTTGGCGGCTCATTAAAAGCACACCATGCTCCCCAAACCACTCCTGCATGTGAGAGGCAGGATGGTTTGGGTCACTGCTCTGCTGAAGACAAAGTCAGATCGTGGGGCAGTCATGCCTTCGGACACATAACACCTTCTAGAATTTGAGCATATACTTCGTATTCATCAACTCTCGAAGTCAAAGAAGAGCGCTAGCTGTGAAGTGATTGGAAGAAGAATATGATTGACAAACCTGAAACGAAGATAAATACGGTTTCTAAGGCACTCTGGAATGACAGAAACATCTTAATGATGCTTGACAGTGAGGGTACTAGTAATGTGCAGCACCACTCGAGGGAACGTTTTGATCCAGAGAATCAGCCGCCAATTGTGAAACTTGGCGTTGGCATGATGAGGTTGCCTTGGAAAAAAGTGGGAGCACGCTACACTTTTGAGGCAGTGATGAAGGCAGACTTTTGCTGTCATGTTGTTCTGTGTTATGTATCCGAAGGCATGGCTGCCACACGACCTGGCTTTGTCTGTCAGAAGAGCAGCGACCCAAACCTCTGCCTTTCACATGCAGGAGTGGTTTGGACAATATGGGGTGCTTTTAATGAGCCGCCAGGCCAAAATCTTGAGCCAAACATTACAGAACCACTAGGAGAGGACCTACAAATCGTGTGTCATTGAAAGAGCCACGAAAACACGGGACAACAGAGAGAGACCACACTGGATAGTGAGTTTATTGACTGAACCCGCATTCATATCCAGTTTATGTATCCAATACTTCTGAGGGTGAAACTCCGCTAAGGGGGGCACTCATAATATCTTATCTACATGTCGTTTCAGAGTGACTATCTAATCAAAAGCGAATTGCGTTAGAGCCCTCGTATCTAATCACAGCAGGGTTGAGGGAAGGCTCTCATATCTCATCAAACTCAATCAGGACATCTCTCGTTAAGGTGGCGGCTTGCGATTGCTACAAATGCTCCATTGATACCAAATTTGCATTGGTCAGCCTGTTTGAACTCGGAAGGTCCTGGTTCTGGATCGTTTTTTTTACACTATCCGAGAGATATCCCTATCTAATCGTACATCAGAGCCTGTGCTGTGAACGTCGATAAGATATGAGGGCTTTTCCGTAATTCTGTTTTGGTTAGATAGTCACTCTGATAAGGCAAGTGGATAAGATGTTATGAGTGCCCCCCTCCCCTTAGCGGAGTTTCGCCACTTTAGAGAGTTCTGGGCAATGTGCTAGACTTGCTTAATGTTACTGACTGTTTACTTGATTGTTCTATTGGGTTATAAATTATTTAAAGGCAAAGTTTGCGTTCAGACCCACCCTATGAGTCTTTAAGTGGTTAGGAGGATCAATAGAGGCTAGTGCAGGGCTCCTCCCATCATTCCACACGAAAAAACGGCCCCTGGACGCTAGGCGCCAAGGATTTAGGCTCGCTCCACCAGTTGAGGCTCGCTCCGCCCACCGCTCGATATCTTGTCTGCTTCGCAATGTTGATCTGCTATGCTATCTCTACATATTCTTCTCTACCACTCTCCGCGCTCCCATAACTTCTGAAGTTTTCCGCAGCGTAGCGCAAAAGGCTCGTATTTCCGGGGTATTTCAGGATTTTTTTCATTTTTTTCTACTCTGGCGTCCAGCTCCCACCCCTACTTTCACATTCGTGTGCAATTAGATCATCATTTGATCCAGAATTTTGCCTCTAAATCAATTAAACGGGTCAAGTGATCGTTCACCTGCCTTCATTAATATCGAAAAATCTAAAAAAATTTTTTATCCAAATTTGAGCCGAAGGTTGAAATTTTCTGTGTGAATCATAAAACACGTGGTCAATAACTGTTGGAAATTTGGAGACTTTCCAGTGACTTTCAGAAGAGAAATCATGAAGAAACTGTCTGTTGATAAATTTCTGGCCACTACTGTATCTGATGGAGACCAGAAAGTCATAACTGCTGATAGGGGCTGATAAAAAACGTTGGAACGAGAATTCACGACATTGACAGCGCAAGGTCCCTCGGCTTTGTTTTGCAGGTATGGTTCAGGGGTTGAACGGGAGCATGTTCAATGGGGATCAGAGAGAAGAAGCTGATAGGGGCTGATAAGGAGCGTTAGAAGGCAAATGTCAGTGACGCTCTTATCCAGATATGCGATAACTATCAACTCATTTCGCGATTTTGTCGTGATCGATTCGGTCGATGATCTGCCCGAGCTCATTAAGTGGTCGGTTTTTGTGGAAATACGATACGTATTGGTGTTTCCATCTCATCACGGGTCTAGGAGGTTATTCGACCGCTAAATATCCCAAGATCCCAAGCGCAATTTCACTGTCTGCGTTGACATGCGCTCAACACCGAGCGGAGCAGAAGTGGTATGATATCATGGAATACTTACCAAGCCTCATGCATTAAATATACTGGTAACTCTTCAGCGGAGTGATTGTTGATGAGCACTTCTAAACAAGCTTCATCGGTGAGCATACGCTGCCCTAGCAGCTTCTTCAGAGCTATGAGAATTACAAGAATATTATAACCACAGAGGTCTTGCAACAAGGCATCTTGAAATACGTCAAACACAAATCAGGCTCTCTTACCAGGAAAGCCTTCCAGGCATGGAGCGCTTTTTCGAAATGGTTTTTTCCATTTCATAGAGACAAAAGCAGGGAGCATTGAACTGAGAACAATTTTTTCTGAGTGACTCTGGGAATGCTAAAAAACATAACGATCCCATGGCTTGTTGTTCGATCCCCACTGAAGACAAATTTTTGCATTTCTCTGCTTTCCGCTTTCTTGGGCTCATATGTGTCTGATCTTATTCCTTGTACAAAAAAAGTGCTTCCATTGTGCAACCCTCCACCGCTAGAAATGCTGAAGGTCTGCTGAAAATGCAGATATTCAAATTGCAAAGGAAAAATTTCTCCCTTTTTTCTGGCCATCCCAGGGCCGCTCAGAAAAAATGATTGTCATTTTTGTGCTCCACGCACGTGCCGCTATAGCATGCAACACACCGTTTTGAAAAGGCGCTCCATGACCTGAAAGGCTTTCCTGGTTAGTATTGTGCTTTCCCGGAACCTCATCAGCACCAAAATTATTATAACACAGAAAGGCACCAAAAGGTTTATTTAGAATAGTTCCAGAAGCTCACAGAAGTCCAAGAAAGGAACCAAAAAGTCAAACAAAATTTTCTGAAAGCTTCCTGCAATATTTTGGTGTATAACGCCTTCTTCATGCATGGATTTGCCTCAGCCAAGGATGAAGCTACCCTTACAGGAACCGCGCCGATGGAGTAGAAGTGAACTCCTTGGCTGAGGCAAATCCATGCCATCCATGACGAAGGTATTACACACCGAAATATTGTGAAAAGGAATCTCGTCTGATTTTTGGCTTCTTTTTTCTGGAGTAGTTGGACTTTCGTAAGCTTTTGGAATTATTTTGGAGTAAATCATTTGGTGCCTCTCTGTATGATATTAATTAGGCTAGAACTATTAATGACAAGATTCTGCAGTACAATGTCTAAAGATCGCACTGATAAACTGGAACTAACAAGCACAATTGAAAATTCTAAACATTCAAAATTTCCATTTCGTTTACAATTCCTGATCGTGAACTGACAAGTGTTTTTTTCCACTTCGCTTACAATATGTTCTTTAGGGGACGATATGCACTGACTGCACCCGTCATCGAGAATTTGATGTTGTACTGTTAATGAGCGCCTCTCCCGGTTGGGCTGAGAAGAACGACCTGGTACGTTATCAGACTGGCCCGTGTTTCTTGTATACGATGTCGTAGGGCTACGCTGCTGACCATGGTATTGAACTAGTTACCTACTAGTTCACATAACAGTAAGTGTTCAGAACCTAAACACCTTATGAATCACACACGATAATTCGATTTATTTTGCGTTGCTACTTCTTTGCTTCACAGGTTTGTTATTGTGAATATTTACTGTGCCTGACGTTTCGACAAGCTCGTCATTTTCAAAAACCCTCGAAGGATTTCGAAACTCCAAAAGGTTACTATCCCGAGCGTGGCAAACCCACTCCTGTCGAAGTTACAACTCACCCGCGAACTGCAGATAAAGTGGATGACGAGCGGTCAACTCCGTTGATTTCACCGGTACAGGCCCCACAGCTTCAAAAACGATAGAGCAAGTAAGAATGGCCAGTGGTGCACTGCTTGTAAAATCTGTACGTAAATTACGTTACATTTTCGGGCATATGCAGATGCACTTTTTTCATATCATTGATGCTCGGATTACGGTGCTTTATCCAGGAATCTTTAAGTGTTCTCATAGCACCGATATCGCTCGCGTAGGCCAGTATCTTGCGTTTAACGGCAAAGACACAACCATCATAAGTCTCTCTTTTCTTTTGCCAAGTGGTGCAACCAAAATTTTTCTTTGTCAACTGATCAAATGTTATACAAACACCTGACTGGCTTCCAGTTCCTTGCGCACGGCATTACATGCTGACTACTTTTGAAGTTGGTTAACCACACAGTCTTGCGCACAGTCTCTTACTTTTCCATACGGGCAGTTCACCCAGTTATCCATCCTACAACTCCGGTAGAGACATTTTCTGATCAACTGGTGTTTGATGTTGTCTCTGTAGTAAACAAGAAGACATGAACCCGTAGCACTCCTTACAGGAACTTTCCTTTTCTGATGGCGCAGCTCATCGATCCAGGTATCGAGTCAGCTGGTGACGAGGGAGCCCTGCCGTCAAGAAGAGGATAGAATGCATAATAAATTGCGAGGGAAACACGTCAAATGATCCCACAACACAATTTTGCTGAAGTCTGCAAAAATGTGGTCAAGAATTGTCGAGTGTTATTTTCTTTGTGATGTTACATATGTATGACCACGAGATGCGATCAGTCAGTCCATCTGCACAGCTAAAAAAAGTCTCATTTTATAAGACTGTGTCAGGAATTCGCATGCCTTTAGCAGATCGTGAGCTTTGATAGTAGACCGGGCAAGTGAAGTTTTCCAGCTCAATCCTTTTAATCAATCCTTCATCGGGCTCCGTTGATTTTCCTGCTTCCATCCATAGCGTGTTTAGCCTGTGCATCTGCATTCGGCCGGTGCACCTGCACTTGGAAAGCTTTTTCTGTTGAGTTTTGATAAACTGTTACATCTGCTAGATGCATTTCCATAAATCCCCTGCACAATGACGGGGGTAACACCACTAACTTCTCACCTATGTACGGAAAGTCCTTTCTCTCGCTATCCTCTTTCACTTCTCTAAAAACCTTCTATTGTTCCTTAATCAAGTTGGAGCCCACTTCATGTCTGAATCAAATCAACGCGAACAGTATATCCGATGACACCACTTAGAACCTGATACCCGCTTCAAGAAAAGGCTTAATTTTGCCAAAGAAATGGCCGAGGGAACGGAATAGGTGCTACAGTTTTGACCCCTCAAATCCTTGTGCATGGGACTCGCATACAAATCGTGCCATCTTACTTGCAGTCCTATCCACGATCAAACCCGTCTGGCCGGTAAGAACGAATTTATGAGTATGGAAAGCTTACCTGGTGGGTAGGCAGGCGGACCCTCCCCGAGAGTGCGGACCTTCACGCAAATCAAATCGGAGGTTATGCCCATGGTAATCGGTAATCTGGCATGGCCTTCCCTTTGCTTTGCTTTGCTTTTCCTCCCAATTAGCCTGATACGCCCTTCCATCTCGTGTCGTCTACTGTATGAGTCAGGGTGAAAATCGGCCGAGGAAATGGCAACGGCTCGTTGAGATTTCTCGCTCTCTCGCACTCGCAAGTCACTCTGCTCTCCGCGCGTACATTCACTGTTGACACTCCGCTCGCACAACGAACAGCCATGGTTGAGGAATTCCTCAGCCGTTCACCCTGATCAGAGTCTCTGACCGATAAGCAGAGAAAGCATTAGCGTTGAGGAGGACAACACCAAGGTGCCGCATCAATGTGCTAATCAACGGGCAAGAAGGGGTTTTTTCTCAGGTTCTCGGCCATTTTTTCCGTTTTCTCTTTTTCCTTGCATCAGTGACCATCTCTAGCTTGATTTCCAATGGGCTGCCTTTTCATCGTGAAATTTTCAAAGCGTGAGTAGCATCTGACCTATGAATAGGGTCGTCAATAAAGATGGCGAGAAAGGGAACGTCAAGTGAAGCTTTTCAAATAGGCATAACCCTCTTAATCCTGAACATGCTGCTTGGTTGTGGGTAGATGTGCAATCTGAGAGAGTTTCGTTTCCAGAAGAGAACCAAGTTTCCTTCAATGGGGAATTGTTCATGTTGTGATGCTGAAATCGAGATGTCAATCACCGCCAATTTCAAGGATGAATAAATCCTTGAAATGTGACTATGTTCAAGAGTGAAAGTTCATTGAAGAAATACTAGTTCTAGTCTACCTGAATATTTTCCAAAAACGAATAAAAACGCTTCTCAAGTGTTTTTTCATGAGTTCTGCCAAGCGAACGTGAGTTTCTGAGCTCTTAGTGGTCACAACTTCTCAAAGGTTCAGCAGTTGACTAAAATGGCGAGAAAACACAAATATTTGAACGATTTACAGTTAAATTCAATGTAGGCAAATCAGACCGTTTGGTTTCTGCTGGAGCCGTATACTGACTGCTGGGGTGGGAATGGGGCCCCCGACGGACCACTTCAACTCGGTCCTTTGAACCACCTCAATGATGCTTACCTCAGCACTGAGCCCTGGAGAGAGGACGGACCTGCGAGATCTTTCCTCCCTTCAAGGTTCAGTGCTGAGGTAGGCGAGGCAGCCCTTTTGGCGGAGCTGCCGACGTAGCTGCACCACTCCCGTCATCATTCTCCTACCGTACCGACCATGCTTAGGTGGACCGTTGAACTCGGGAATCCCAGTCCCTCCCCAACATTCGGCATACGGCCCCAGCAGAAACACCAAACGGGCTTTATTGCTTACCTCGTTGAATTCTCATGGAATGTTGACCAATAAGACCTAAAGAACTCGTATGAGGTCTTTTGCTATATTTGATCGAGCGGTATTTTTGAGGATGAGAATTTTTGAGAAAAGAAAAAAAAGAAGGAAAGAAAGAAAGAGAAAGAAAAACTTCCAGCAACTTCTTTTCGAAGATGGTTCTGTGAATGCATCATCAAAAAGCAAGAATTTCGCTCCCCGATAAGTTTGAGTTACCTTTTTTTGAATATCACCAATGGAAGAAATTTTTCAATGAAATCTCTGCATAATCGTCGAAATCACTGCACCGTTGCACTTTCTGAACTTTGTTCGGTCCTCAAGCTTGGGGTTCTTACGATGAAATCTTCTCTCTTGTAATTAATCACATTTGAGGCGTTCTGTATGTTCGCCAATGAGTAACGTGAGTTCTTGGAAGCTAATGTCCTTGAGAAAGGCACCTATTGTGATCCCTGCCCTGCCATGATCAAAGCCTGACCCCAGAAATACGATCGGATTTCATTCACATTACATAGATTGAAGAACTCGCCACCTTCTTAAGACCTCAGTCAATCGTTTTGCAGGAAAAAATTAAGTGACTGGATCCTCCTGCTGTACCGCAGAACGTTAAATTTGAAGAACGTTGTGAAATTTGATATAAAGAAGTACACATTCATACGAAGTTTCAATTGTGTACGAGCATCCACGCTCACCTCATCTATCATCAGAACAAGGAACGTGAGGTTCAAAAACGATTTTGCTGAAACTGTGTGGTCCATCAATGAGAAGTGACAAATGAATCAGACTGCAGAGTGCATGGGTGAGGCGCTGAAGGTTGGGCATCGTTAGAGTGTACCTCTAACAATTGAGATCATGATCAGGAGGGATCCAAAATCAAAGTGCACCTTTGTAACAAAACAGACACTACTACATATTAGGCTGGTCCATAAGTCTTGCAACAAATTGGCTAACTTTAATATTTTTATTATCTTTTTGTTCCGTTCATTTAGCATGATACACACCATCAATATCTACAACCTACATACTGTCAACGTACTAAGAGCTGTTCGATGCCTCTGTTGTAGAGTTCCGTTGAATGCTGCTCGAAGAAAGATTGAATGTCGATTTTGACATCGTGATGGTTGGAACAAGTTTTTTTCCTCTAGAAAGTGGTTTCGAGGGGGAAGCGGGTAGTTATTTGTTACAACAAAATTGGAGCTATAAAGAGGATATGGGAGAACTCTCCGTCCGAGACTATCTGAATTTTCACAAATTTCCCAAGCAATAGGTGGTTCCCGTAAAAATGTGGACATTGGCTTGCATTTCTCTGTACCAAAACCGTTGCAATTCAGCTAAAGATCATTGACTCTACATTGACTACCACATCTGCATGTGAGGGTTTCCAGAGCTCACCTCCTCCCGTATCCTACCAAAAATCCGGGAAGGCCCGACTTGGATGAGGTTGAACTCAGCAGTCAGACCTATCAAAGCGTTACAGCTAGACCATTGTCGCCTGTTTGTTTGTTGGCGCACTGTACCCATTTCTCATCGTCGGCAAATGTGATGGGTACTCAACCGAAGGAACCAAAGTGACTTGAACATGATGATCTCAGATGGTGCTTTGAGCTGAGGGCTTAAGACATGTGGGATACAATCCCTATATTTCTGGATCTTTGCAAGTTTTGGAGTTGTCTTGGTACTGCCAGCTGTTCGCATCAGAATTGCCCTGGTCAATGACCGATGGTCCATCCAGATCCCTTCCTAACAGCGTTAGGTAAAGCGTTGTGATTGCCACTCAATGGGTGGTTTTAGTGTGGATCACCTTCAAATAAAAATGTCAACGCTGAGCAGCGTGAAGCGCTGGTGCACCGTGAATTGAGAGTGCGTGCCCTCGCCCATCTTCCTCTTACTCCTTGTGCAGTAGGACTTGCGGAAGCTCGAAGCGGTACTTGTAGAAAATAAGGTCACAAGAGCTTATTTCTTTAGCACAAATTAGCTAGCACAAATTTGGCGTTGTAGCTGTAGCAAGTAGAGAGTCAACGAGTTGGTCGATTGGCTGAAATTGCGAGAGTGGAATAGCTCCTCAACAAACATGTTGCGGATTCTTCGGAGATCTCCGAAAAAATTTCTAACACCCAATTTAATTTGTTGTTAGACTTATAGACCAAGCTCGGATGTGTTTTCGGAAGTAAATCTCGTATCTTCTTCCCTATTGCGTAACGGTTCTTTATACGTAGTTGTGAAGCAAGACACTTCAGTAACTGCGGCCCGTGCCGACGGCAAGAGACGGCATGAGCTTGAAATGTCGGTTTCGTTACGAGTTCTCATTTCTGTTTTTCGTGAAGACGTTGTTGAACACCCTCATTCTTGCTAAGTCATACGCACTGCATATCTTAAAATAGCTAGCGACAAGCTTGAACGAGTGAGCGCACCATTGATCGCCCCTTGTGCCCGTAGCGTACGCAACAGGCCTTTTTTGATAAACAAGAGTGCCATTCGTGTTGACCGCGTCAACTACCTCCTCGACAACCTTTGGTCCAAATCTAAAACTTTGAACCAACGTTGGAAATGTAGGCGGCCATGTTTATCATCATTCCCTTGTCAGAGACTTGTAAAAAGGAATGCAGCGTCTGTCTTACTTGCTTGCATTCTCCGAAGATATACATGGTGTTTTCAAAGTGTACGTTCAAAGCCGTGTATGGTAGAACAGATCAGGGATAGGTGACAGGGATGACGCCAACAACTGCTTGTCGATTAAGCTTTCGGAATTGGGCCTGAATGTCAGTTTTCTAGAAGAGAGCCTTCAGAGATACTTCGATTTGATAGGCAAGCATATCACTCTGTTTAGTCCATCATCTTAGGAGACGTCGCCAGCTGTGACATAGAAAGACCAAGACGAAACCACCGTGACGAAAACAGTTGATTTTCTAGGCGAATCCCCGAAACACGAGATAGCAATACAAAAATTCAACACAATAGTTTTTATACTAAAAACTGATTACTGTTTATAACTGATTATTAAAAGCGAAATTTTGGAGTGCAGCAAGATCGCAACCATGGGACCACCATTGTAAGATGCCCGCCCTACCCTTCGACCAAGCCGCTTCCTGTTGTCTCTCATGGGGGGTGGGTTTCATTTGTAGGAACCGTTGATCCTCTGTTCAGAGAAACCCTACTCAAACTTGGAAGGATTTGAGATCGGCGTCCGGAAACACGTTTCTGAATACAGGTCTCATTGCGACGGCCACTTAGAGCTGGGATCCCTCCCTTGTATGAAGATTTAATATTGGGAGAGGAGAGTATGTATATTTGGCGGAGGCGCAGACACCGCTCATGGCGTCTACGCTGAGGTGAGTCAAGGGCGAAGGATGGTGATGGGTGTACCATAGAGCTCTGCGGGTCCCCCTCCAACTTATCACTGCGATCCCTGGTAAAGCATGCAACCCAAACAAGTCTTTGGAGCCAGTGAGGCCAATCCTAATCGTCTAATGATCGAATTCTGCGAGAGGCGTTCGTGCGCCAAAACTTGATGGGATTTCATCATATACGGCTATCGCTGGACCTCAGCATCGTGATGGTTCTGCTTAATTAGCCTCAAGTGCAGACGAGCACGGCAAAGGCAGTGAGGAGCTGAAGCATCATTGCCTTACCAGCATCAAGGCAAGCCCTGCGATAAAATGGATGTGGAATGGCGTCCAGCTTACCAACTGGTTCTCGCATCATCAAAATATTGGATGTCATACAATCTTCGCAATGATAATGCTGCCGCAAGTGCGGTTGTGCTCTCCTTCGGCGCCAATGTGCAGCCGACAGCGAAAGACAGGGCTCGCGAGCCAAGGTGTAGATTGCGGGTCGAGTAAGCCTCTGCCGACTTTGTCTCGCATTTTCAAGCCACAAAAGGAGCGGGACATCAATCCTAGTCCGCTTGTCTACTACTGAGCTAGGATCGGAAGAATCCACGGTTGAGTTATCCGAAACGGACCGTTTCTTTGCCAACAACAGAGTTCGCGAAGATAAGCTTCCCTCACATGCAAAAGTGGTTCGCCAGCATATTGAGCGTACTTCTGAAAATTTGCAAAATACTCGCTGCATTAGGGCCCGAACTCTAGGCCTTGAAAACGCGGGACCGCCATAGTATCTCTTGAGCCAGAGTCTGCTCCGTATCACAACAAGCTCTGTAGCTTCTTTTCAGAGAAGCGTTATGCAGGTATGGAGTGCAGAATTGAGGTCCGTGTTCAATGTTCTCCCAGGTGGTATAAGGTCGTCATTTCAAATAGCCACTTCGATCTACCACCTTCCCTCGTTAGCAGCGGAAATTCTTCGTTCCAAGTTAATAATGCCTGAAAGCTTCGAAAGCAAGAGAACCCTCTTAGTTTTGAATGTTCGCCGTTACATTCGACTATTGGCTGAGGCTTAGTTACGTCTCAATCGCCTACTTACTTCAAACAAAAAAGCTAACTGTTTTCTCTTCTCTGAGAAGTGTCATATTGAGTATGATCTGGTTATGTAAACCTGGTTAAAAATTATTCATTAAAAAGTTAGCTGACCGTACCAATTCTTGCATCGACTTTACTAATCCTCTGTTCAGGTGGCATGGGCTGCGAAAGACATCAGATTGGTGTTCGCACATTTCAATGCACATGTGAGAGTCATGTTGATAGATCATTCTGGAATCACTTACGACACAAAGAACTACTACCGCGTGCCCATGGACGCTTCTCTAGAGCATGATAAGTACGTCCGGTTGAGCTGCCGCCAAAAGTGGTCTGACTCTTGACGACACCCAGGCTTTTGATCTCGTGACCGTGTTTTAGCATGAGAGTACCTGAAATATCCAGTAATGGAACTTCGATGGAACCCAGATTAACAGAAGCCGTTGAAGAGGCATACGCTTCTATCACAGTGAGTTCACTAGCTGCTCCCCTCATGTCCTTCACTTGAAAGATTTTGTTTTGAACTTAGTTTCCTTTTCCGTTATATACAGAGTTCTAAAATCATGCGCGCCAGAATTCAAAACCCATTCAACAAAAACGCTGGAGTATTTCCACACCAGTCTTGCTCCGCCCACTATCGCGCGCACTACACGGTGGGCCTCAGCGAAACTGGATGATCTGTGGAACATTAGCTGATTCACTCCACCAAGCATCCTATTGGATATGTCAGTCGAATGACCTGAGGTTGGGCAGGCTCTTCAGCTTCTGAAGTCTATCATGCGCGCGATATCAAAGGTGAGCTGGTACTATCATCGCAGCTCTGTGAACGCCCAGCAATTTTCTTGTAAAAACGAAACATGCTAACTTATGATTAGCGAGAAAAAGGCTTATGTTCGATTTGCATTCACATACTTCAGAAAGTAGTCTCATCTGAAGTCTATTTGACGACGTCTGACCGTCTTGGTATTAAATTAGAAGAGTGCATGTAATGCTAAACTTGCTCAAGCTGAACTCGTCATGTGGATTGTCCTCGTCACACCCCACATAATTTTCGTAACTATGAACACCCCAGTGTCAAGGTAGGCCGCGCAGCGAAATGGCAACTTTCTCGATCTAATTCGCCCTGATCAACCCTCCTCAGTTGTAATCACCCTCTAACACCCAAAAACAATGTCCCCTTCCTCCTCCACACGACAACTGTAGGTGAGATGTCTACAGTGTAAACGGACGCTTCGTAACGGAATTAGCGACTACTGCTTTCAAGGCTCCTCATCACCTTCTATCAGTTGTTATCACTTTTGAAAATCCATTAAAGCAACAGCCTCAAGACGAATTCGAGGAGTGAGGCGGTCTGTTACGATGTTATAAGTGGGAAGCTGACTGATGATGAAGAAAAAGGGGAAGAAAAAGCCGTTGAGGACTCAAAATGGGGTCCCCTTCTCTTTGGCTCAGAAATGAAGAGAAGGATGGGTTGAACGAGCTGTGTGAAGTGCCCGACCCCATTGCGATTGCTTACAAGTAGCTGCAGTGCCTTGCTCTTTGCCAGCAATTGCCATTGGTGCGCAATGCAATGCGTCATCAGGTGACTGCTAGCGGCCCGAGCGAAACCACACTGCTTCCGCAAGGCCAAGTAGCCGCAAGGCAAAACGTAAGTTGCTTACAAGGATCCACCTAAAATAGGCCGGTGTCCCGAAGCGAGTATGCGAATGCCTGCGCATCCAAGCTCGCTATCTTCACGACGGCAAAGGCGGGGGTGCGTATAGTGCTCGTACACACCTCTGCGTCGTCAGTGATTCTCCCCGTTTCAGCGGCATTTGAAGGTGAGTTTTTGCTCAGTTTCTATTCATGTATGCTTGGCTAGGGCTAGCGCATCATTCCACACCATTACATCAAATTTTTAGTATCCTCCTAGGACTGTTGCATTAACGATGTCCCTGTACCACGCAATATAACTCTGGTCGCAACTTGTAGGTATGGAGCTCCGGTCATCGCGGGCTGTGCGACAAAATGACGTCTTTCCTGTTCAAGGACGCCTTGGCAGCCCTTATCAATGATTATCGCCTTCTTTCATTCCACAACAATGTCCTCGCCCCATCCTACAGAGCATCTGTAAGTAAGGATGCTCTGGGGTCCACACAAGCTGAGTAACGCAACTGGTGACTTCTGCGACACTCCTCATCGGCTTCCATCAGCTGCTATTACTTTCAGACACCCACGAACAATGCCCTGCTCCAATCTACGTTACACTTGTAAGTGTGAAAGTTCTAGCATCAGTATGAACGACAAAACCAAGTTGGCTATGCATGCTTTTTAGCCCACCTTATCAGCTCTTATCGATCGTTATCAGTTTTTGTCACTTATCGGTGCTTCTATCCAATTTCCTATAACATATGTAAGAGCCAATGCGCTAGTGCTGTTGTTCTCGCGCTACGAATTTCCAACCAAACATACACTGATAAACACACTTAGACGATTATTATATACTAGATTAGTCTCCCGTCAACCGCCGGGACCTCCCTTTCTTGCGCTACCTCCTACGCCACTTTTTACGACACCAAAATCTCGTAGGCGGGAAGCGTATAAACAGAAAAGGTGATTCATATAGTAAAGAGCATCATCATGTTATGACATGACATTGAAACGGGATTCCAATTCCTGGTTGTTCTTAGAAGTGTCTGGGATTGGCCTTCCTTTTTCCCTCCCAATTCTCCTCCTCCTCTTCCCCTGCTCTACCCTCCAGGTGCTGCTGCTGCACCATGTGGAATGAATGAGACCGTGCTCAGTAGGTGTTTATATAGCCGCTGGGATACTATCACAATCACTTCATAGCAAAACATCAAGAGCTCAAGCCCTGCGAGATAACCCATTGTGCTAGCGGTCTGTTTACCATAAACTTCTTATCACTCACTTCATTTTGCGGACGGACAGACAGACATACAGTAGCGGTCAAAAATTTGGAAACTTTTTTGTTTTCGATCTCACGCAGCCATTAAGCAACGAAGATGCCTCAAATTCACATATTATGTACAAAATCAAGTGTAGAATACGACGTGGAACAGGATTTCCTAAAAACAGACATTAATTTTGAAAAATACAATTTTTTCGAAAAAGGGCGCGTCAGAAGTTTGGAAACTCTGCCATTCCGAAGCGAATTGAGCACAGTACCTCCCCAATTTCAATGGGAAATCAAAAATTTGTTAAGTACTTGTGTGATTCTACGATGGCATCGTTTCTTTCTGACTTTGAGTCAGTTATAACATCTATTTGGAATCTGAAGTGGAGTCCAACAATTCGTTAGCTATACCGAATTATTCGGTCGAATATTCTGTTGGAATGTGAATGGGACGATATGCGAGCTCTACCCTATGGTGCGCAGTTCAGCCGTATGCCGAATCTTGACTTGTTCCCTTTGTAACAGCATTTTATTCAGAGTTTGGGAGGGTGACAATGAGAAGGTAGGCCTGCATCGGATCATTGTCGTGATAGAAAAACCCATATTTCCCGGCCAGTTCTGACCATCAAATGGAAGCATTGCATTCATCAGGCCGCCCTTATATTAGGGCCAGCCCACACTTCACTTGACACCAAGAAGGAAGAAATCGTCGGACGGCTCGACACTCCCTCGTCCACGACACTGCTCCACCATTTCCTGACTGCCGGGATCTGGCACCTAAAATGAGGTTTCCAGTTGACAGATTACTTCACAAAGTTCACACCATCATTCCCAAGAAGGCAGAAGTTCGATTCGTCGCTGAGCTCAATTTTGTACCTCTCGCCTTTCATTCACGTTCGCCACTTGTGGGTGGAAGCTAGTTGGGCCATCCTGCTCTAAAAGCCCAACAATGGCTCCCTGTTGCTACTCTTCCACAGTATTCACCAGGTCCCAGCGGATGCGTAGCAGTACATCTGCTTGCGAGCGACTGAGAAGAAAATCCGAAAAAAAAAATCGTTTTTTAGTAGATGATGCTGGTGACAAGACGGACCGACCAGTCTTCGAAGTCTTAGAAGAAAGTCCAGTTTCGTTGTGAATGTATTTTCGTGACTGTGCCGTTTCTCTACGTTTGTTCTACTCTGACGAACCTAGAAAATTTTGATGATAGCGATTTTGTAGAGGTTGAGCTAATGAGAAACAGCATTTCTCCGTACTTCGGACTGTGGAGTCTTGAGAAACCTCTGCACTGAAAGTTAAGTTTTCCTTTCGCGTGAATTCGTTTCAAAATAAAAAAATACTCAACAATCATACCGAAATTCACAAAAACATGCAATTACTGAAGAGAAGAAATTATAAGAATGACGAAAGCAAAAGTTTACAAAATTTTGACGCGCCAATTCTTCAAAAAAATCTTATTTTTTAACTATGGTACGAGATTTTAGGAAATCATATTGCGCATCGTATTCTACTCTTAACTTTGTGTAATATATGTGAATTTGAGACAATTTCGTTGTTTATTGGCTTTGCTAGATCAAACTAAAAAAGTTTCCAAACTTTTGACCGCTACTGTACATACATACAGACATACGAACCGACACACCAAGTTAGCGGTTTATAAAATAGAAGGACTGGGACTGTTTGCTAATGATTACTTCTGCACGGAGGTCTCGTGATCTTTTCATTCAAGGTTGAACCTTTCCTACGTTTGAGAGGGAGGCAAGCTTTCAGGGCTTCATGTGATAATTCGTGTGTGCGAGGCAGGATCCCTAGTAGCAAGGGACAACGACAAATTTTTTTTCTAGTCCTCAAAAATTCTATACGGAAGTTTACTGAACGATACTAGGAGCCACTGTCCAGCATATGCCTGCAAGAGGGAAAGGGAGGATATCTAGCCATTCAGCTGAAAGGGTGACTGAGAAATTCCGCTCTCCAATTGGCTGCAGCCGATTTACCTAGCTTATCTGGAAGAAATCCAGAGAAGCTGGGTAAATCGAAGTTGTCTCGACGATGGGGCAAGGGGTCAGTGAAGAGTTACGTAGTCGTCCCCACCATATGCGGAATGTCATCTCATCTGCGAAACGAGAAATACACAAGGTTGTTTACTCTCTCCAGCAAAGACACGCCCTTTTTTGCAAATTACCGAACTCGGCCCCGTACTGGTTCGAAGAACTACCACCCGAGTGCTTAGAAGCCATTAGAATCCCGTCGATTCCGGCAATCAACAAACTCGGACATCTGTAGTCAATGTAGTGAAGTTAGCTCAATTCCTAGCCCTGATAATTCGAGGTGCTTTTAGCAATAACTTCTTTCAACCCAAGGAGTAATTCACCTTGATGCCATTGCGGCTGCCCGACATTGCCACCACCGAGAAATGGCCACCTATCTAACGAGAATTGCAACCTTCTCACCTTTCAGTGTTGGAGGCTGGATTGAGGCGCACCGGCTCTACTTGAGCGGAGCGAGCGGCATGCGAGGACGTACAGGGCGCCAAAGTGAGAAAGTCCCTCGTGTCTTTTTCCAGAGACTCGTTCCGCAGATTACGAAAACAGATTTGAGTTCAGCGTCGGAAAACGAGTACAGGACTACAATGCATCACAAATGGCCGGATTGACCAATTGAGCATTTCTCGTCAGAGGTGAGACGCAATGCTCCTCAATCGAGATGGCGCTTCGGGCCCCCGGCGTACCATCAACAGTGATATCAGCTATGGCGGTCCAACTCCGGAAGTGCTGTGTGCCTGCCATAACGTGAGAAGGCAGCTAGGTTGATTGTCGTATCAACCGATGGAAAGGCTGAAGTGTCGGAAACTTGTTTGAACGTGCCTCCCTTCCGAGCCAGCCTCCTTACTGCTAGTCGGAGTGGTCATTTAGTTTTCGGCCGTGTCGATGGTTCCTCTTCGTTTTTCCTCCACTGTGGTTCCGCACCCCATCTCGAACTCAGTTTTAATGGCCTTAATACCCCATATTAAACCCGACCTCTACCTTCGGAGGCACACGTCTGGCGAGTTAATGTGTTATTTTGTTTGTAAACTAGGCAAGAAGGCAAGGAACATTAGTGGAGAGAAGAAACACAAGGCGCCATTGAAAACACTGAAAGTCTTCTTATGAGGCCGGCCGTGATATGACGGAGTTTGATAGAGTAGCAGCGCCGGCAGCACGCAAGGCAGTCGCGCCTCCTGCGCTTTGGGAAACCTCAGCCTCACTCTAGAGGAGGTTGCTCCATTCTTGACTTGAGGCTTTAGTGGGTGAGGTCTGTCGAGTTCGCCATCACAGCTATAACTCATACAAAGCAGTATCGAAGGAAGCTTCCTGTAGTAGATAAAGAATACTTGCGTGCAATGTGCGCAAAGCCCAAGAAGCGACTTCGACTTTGCATTTGCAGCAGTGAAGAACATTTCTATATCTGGTAGTCCCACATTGTTGCACATGATGCAAAATAACTTATACATACAGTAGCGGTCAAAAGTTCGGAAACTTCTTTGACTTTGATCTAGCACGGCCAAGGAAAAACCGAATTGTCTCTGATTCAGACATTATGACAAAATCTGGTGCAGAATACTATCAGGTTGAGCTATAAGTAATTGCCGATTTGACAAGAATTTTCAGAAGCTCGCAGATTTCTTTTGATTTCTTTATTCGCAAGTGAATGGGTACGTCTATCAAGGAACTACGCAATCTTCGTCTTCAAATATTAGTAGAAGTCTGTTTCAAGGTGCCCGCGATTATTGTATTATTCTTGTTCTGCTCGTTAAGGGAACGAGCGAGCAAGAGGATCAACTGGTAATTGGTCGTGAACCATCAGTGGATTATGAAGAGGGTAAAAGAACCATGAGGCTAGGTATTTGTGTAGAACTCTGGCGTTTCCTCGTTAGGTGTGGGTTTTAAGATGCCGCGCAGTGGGACAACTTCATGTATTGGAAGCCTCAACTTTGCGATATCCCAAGCGAATTTTCGACTGGAACAGGGAGTGTTCGTGCCAACAATGGTGAGATTGTTTGAAGTCTGAAGTGATGCAATCCTACATTCGCGGAGCGGAACCTACTCCAGGTGAGGTTCACATATTGGGGCTCGTTGTCGCTGTTAACCTGCACGTTCCCACTGATGCCTCTGTACTTTGCTTGGGTAGACTGCGAACTCCCCAAGCCCAATGACCAATTGTCAAGCCAATCGAAACTACGACTTTTGGACTTTTGGACAGCAAACTTTGGGGGGTGATCACATGTGTCTTTCCACCTACCTCGTCCAAAACGTGTGAATTTCATCCCTCCAGCGGCTGAGATTTCTCCATGGCTCAAGGGAAGCGACGCATGGTGCACTGGGAGGACTGAAGGTATACTGCACTTCGACGGGTACGGGTTCTCGTTGCCTTCAAGACCCTCTTACGTGCTTTTGATACCTACGGTCATTGGGTGTACAAAACGTGGATGGCCTTCATGGCCTGCCAAAGCTAGCAGAACCACATCCAGCAAATATTCTCTTTTAGCGACACTGCTTCTCCACAGTCACAAGTATCCCACCAACAGGCTTCCCTTGCGAGTGCCCCAGACGGTGCTTGTATAATAGACAGTGAGGACATGTGTTGGAATGGACGGCATTATTTCTCCCCAAAGACGAGTATTGGCGGTGAAATTCCGTAATATGAAAAGGCACTAAGGCTCACCTACTACATCGCCGGGAACAACCCGAACATTTTTTTTGGCAAAATTGTGCGGGTCTGAAAAAATCGGCAATTACTTATGACTCAACCTAATATATACTGCACAGTTCCCTAAAACCAAGAATCGTAATTGAGAAATATGTATTATCTTTTCCCAAAAAATTGCGCTACCACGTTCAACACCACTTGAATATTCTCAGTAGTCTCGCTTTAGATATACCTATTATGTAATTTTAGACCGGATTCATGTGGGAGAGAAACATTTCATTTGCAGGAGAGGTTTTACAAGCCATACACTCTGAAATACAGCAAGAAGATGTTTCCCATTAGCTCGGTCTCTACGAGAGCGATACGTTTGAGAGTTTCCAACTTCATGAGAGTCGAGTGAGCATCGCTCCTTTGTTTGCAGATGTCAAAGGGAGCAGACGTGTCCCTATCTGCTCCCTTTGACGTCTGCAAACAAAAAAAGAGTTCTAGAGCCTTCCTTTCCGTGAAATGAATCTTTAAGTGCAACGCAGAATCCACTGGGATATGGCAAATATCAGGGAAGATATCACGACAAGAAGACGTCAATGGGCTTCAAGAGCTGATATGCTCAACTGGCTTGCGCACAGCAGCGGCGCACCTGGGCCAGAAGCGAAAGGTAGAAATCTGAGCTGAGCAACAGACGGGTCAGAACGTCTTTCCAGGCATCTTGTTCCATGACCGCCATGAAATCTTCCATGCGCTGATGGAGAGCTATGTAGAAGATTGACCGAGGGAATGGCGAGGGCACATCCCGTCCATTCACGGTACACCGGTGATTTACTCTGCTCAGCTCAGGGTGGCTCTCTTCTCGATTAGGATAATCCACGCTCCAACCACCACCTGGCTCGCAATCTCGACGCTTCAGCTGTCGCTGGCGTTTGTATCCCATAAGCCTCGTCTGCTCCAGGCATAACAAAGACACTGATATCGTCACGTTCCTGTTGGTTCCCCATGATCTCTTCAAGTGACCATCCAGCATGTTCACTGATAACGTCAGTAGCCTTGTTAAATCATTCAAGTGTTCTGATATCAGAAACCCAACCTTTTCATTCTTCCTGAGGCTTTGCCGAGAGGGTCTGCGCTGCGGAAATACCAGGGTCATGTTGAAAACAAACAACAAAAGATTGATTCGACGCCTCTAAATTGAGAGCGAAGAAAAATAGTCTGCTTTTCTGAGGGTTCAGACACCTTGCGAAAAAAAAGACGCTTGAGCAGACAGCTCTTTCAGCTCCGCCATGTAGCACTGACTAGTGCCAACAAAAAACAATCTGCACTCTCCAATTGCTGAGGAAGTTGAAATCCTAATTGAATCAACAGTCTTCAGGATCAACATCTAACTTTTCGTCTTTTCCTGTAGAGATTCGACCGTAATGCGTAGAGAAATCATTAGAAATCGAAGACGTTTGGGCAGACTGTTCTTTCAGCTACGCCATATATAACGAGTAGCGCCAAGGAGCGGCAACGTGCTCTCCTCCTATTCACTCTGGGATAGTAGAAATTCCACCTGACTCTACAAGATGTCAGGATCGAAATCCAATTTCGTTTATGGAATTCAATGAAATTTTACAGGTTTTCAGACATAGTGTTTGAAAGCCACTCTTGCGTTGACAGTTACGACGATACATACTAAGTCGAATAGGTACGTCAGAGAAATAAAAGAGTAGTGAAATCTAAAAGCAACCGTAGTGTCTCAAAAACTATGTGCCGGCCTAAGATAGGTGCTGGGGAACTAATTCGCGCACGAAACCAGCCTGTCGCTGTACAAAACGGTGCTGAAAAACTATCGAATTTAGTCCGATACACCACGAATATTTGTGTGGACCTCTAAGCCAAATTCTATCCACTTTCTCCTCGTAGTCTGCTACAGGGTGGCCATAAACTACGGTAACAATATGAAGTGATCACAGGAACAGTTTATGGCATGTAAATGACAAATGGAAAGCACAGCCATATTAAGTGAAGCTTAAGGAATAATGGACAGGGTACCTATCCAAATTAGCTGAGGTTGTATTGAAGAAGGATCGAATTAGTCCGGGCAATTCATTCACTGCAGCGTGCTAGTGGTAAATGGCGTTTTAGTCTCAGGCAGGCATTTAGAAATTGAGCTTTCCTTTTCTTTCCTTTGTTTTTCTTTAAACTACAGTCGAAATTATCTCATATGGTTTGGATATTCATGCGGCGACTCTTGTTACCGTAATTTCTGGCGACCCTGTATATTGCGATTTTCCACAAATTCGCCTACCATGTCACGTGCGCATCCAGGGATGGCTTTTTACTAAACCTCCTTCGACGACCATTGCCCGCTTTTCCCGGTCTCTGAATTGTCGCCGCACAAATGTATTGTTGACGTGATAGACTCTTCCTCTTTCAGGGCATGCACCGTTCACCAATAGCAGTTTACCTCCTTTTCTGAGACGACTTCTATCCATTTTTCCGAATCTGTATCGAATTATGAATTTTAGTTCCAAACTGCTTTCTTTGCTGCGAATCCCTCCTACCAATGCATTTACTCCCTTCCCCGCTACCCTAAACCCACTTTTTTTTCTCAATTTTTATACGGCCTTTGAACCGAATTATGAAGAACGGTAGCAAACTTTGCTCACCACTCTACTTGCCCCATAAATAAATACCAGCTGTTTTATCCCTCCGTCGACCTCAGCTCACATTTTCGGTCTCTGGGACTTTTTTGAACGGAGTCATAGCTTGATGGCAAACTTCGCTCACTCTGCTGCACCATTCACTCTCTCCTTCTCTAACTTCTACCCACCTTCTTCCCGCTTCTTCACGGAAGCAATGGGATTGTGATGAGGACTTATAAAACGCTGTGCAATCCAGGAACGTCCGCCTCTTGCTGGCGGGCCTCAGCTTAGGTCATACATGCAGGGGACATTGCTTCATCACATCAATTTTTCCTGCGCTGTGGAATTCCTTCTGAGCAATTTATCAAATTTTTCTATTAGGCACCGCTACTGCACAAAGCACTCCGCTCTCCAAAGATGGGTCTCACTAATTGGTGCACACGCTCACCCAGCTACATCAGTCTGTCGTCTCCCAAGATCGCCAGTACAGCTCATTTCGATGCACGACACCTACTGAGGGCAAAGCTAAATTAGCTGACGTGTGCTTACCTATCGGGATGCGGACTACCCAACCAGCACTTGACCCGGTCTCTCCAGGCGGATCTCCAGGTAGTAAGGGAGCGTGACAGGCAAACAGACGGACAGAACGAAACGCTAGAACTACAGAACGACTAGCGACAGACAACAGCGTATCACCTAGAATGAACATGCTACAATTCTAAGGAACCAAAAATGCAGTGAAGTCTACTGTACAATCGAGAATCGTGAACATTCATCAAATGCAGTCTTTCTAATTCCCCCGTTGGCCGTTGGTATTACATAGCCTTGAGAAGGATGAGGACCATCGATGGGGCACGCAATGTGCTTGCGAAACCCGTCCTACATATTCTAAAGCAGTGCCAGACAAGAATTCCATGCAAGTATCCGATTACAGAATCGATTCCGCACTGAAAGCCATTTATATCTAATGTGATCAAACCTACCGATTGAATTGTGAACTCGACAAAATTGGTCTTGCACCAGTTCCGCACCACCCTTGCTTTATGGTAGACCCTAGTCCCTAAAGAACAACGTTTTTCGAATATCAAGTTAGCAATTCGCTTAGGAAGTCTCGAATAATTTTCTTGATAACCATCTCTAGTGACCGAGAACCGAGCGCGCCAAGTGCCTCGAACTTCTGTCCTGCACCACGCTGACATGGTTCGTGGCCGTCATAGAAATATGACCTCTTCATCCAGAATGATTGCATTCGATTCCTTCTCCCTTGAAGCATTTAGAGGATCTATAATTACATCGTTAAAAACCAAAACGCCGGTAATCCGTGCTGAAGCGTCACTAAGTTGATATTCAATGATATGGAAATGGCAGCCGCATCATTAAGTCATCGTAACAGTAACACATTTGGGTGGCCAAATAATATCCTACTATGAACAATTTGCTAAGTATATCAATATATATATACATATATAAGTATTCGATAGTTGTGCGTGTGTCTGTGCGTGTCTATATGTCACGTAATCAATGAGAAATGAGTTACGATGTTTTTTTACAGAATCAACCGCACCGATACAAGATCATCGTCGTAATGTTGACCAAAAAGCCCTATGACATCAACAAAGCTTTAGTCACAATGAAAAAGGTATTAAAGCATTCAACATGTTTAATAATTATTCTGCCCATCAGTATGATGGTTACCTGCAGTAAACTAACCTGCAGCGAGGCAAATGGTCTTGTCCCTTGATTTCGGGTCCTCTCATATCTCGGGATTCTCGATGTTGTTGTGGTTGTCATGTATACATTTGCCTTGGGGTTACTATAAGGAAATTTTATTCCGGCCGCTGTTTTTCCTCGCCACATTCTAGGGCCTAGAAATGGCTTGTAGCCTGCGCATTAAATAGAAGCTCACCAGAGGTTATCCCCATTCTAGTGTTCCGACATTCTGTCAAGGACCCAAAGAAGACACCCGGAACATAAAAGATAAGCTCTCCTACTTTCTACTGCGAAGGGCAGTTGGTTCAGTTGTGAACTTTGGACTTTATGCAATTTTTAGAAAGCGGACAAGCACAATCGCGAATTATGAAAGTTCCTCAATACCGAATATACGGCAGAGGTCGTTTGTCATTGAAACAGTCGTCCTAGTGATTCATCTTTGGAGTTCTGACTAAGATCCAGAACGCCTCCAACGTTTATCTCATGCAAACCTCCGTCACGTGAGCCAATATCGTGCACCCGATGTCAAAATCATTGCCATAATGTTCACTCTGCATTGTCCCCCTGGGTGCATATATTACTGCGCGATTCACCAACTGTATGTGCTTGGATTCAAACTGATATCAAATCCGCCAGATCACCTACGTTTGCTGTATAAAATGCCTCTTATTGTACCTGATCACGCCCGCAGGGACGTGATGCCCATTTTCCCGTTCGAGCATGTAGCGAATCTTCTAATAAGCATGACAGGCAAAGCCTGTTCCCCACATCTTGACGCTTGATGTAATCATCTGGGCGGTAAGTACTAAGTTGTTGCATTATAAATGTCGCTCAAATTTAGCTTCACCCTATTCGGCTACATTTGAACCTCCAGGGGTATTCGAGCATGTCTTTGAAAGACGAAATCCATGAGTATAAAGTTGACTAGTCGTTGCCCATACCCTTTTGTTTTAACTGAATTTTTTCCTCTGAACGACGGCTGGTTGAAATTCGTGCTGCATACATATGTACATACATACATACATACATACATACATACATACATACATATCACATACATATACATACAGGACGCATCTATGACATTTATCTCGATTTCTTGCCCTTTGTTTGTTGCCATCTCTGTCCAGGAGTTTTCTAAGTGGGTCACTCCACCTGGCTGAGGATCTCCCCTGCGGCCTTTCCGCCCCGCGGGTATACTAATTGGTCACTCGGAACGTCCAACGGTTAGCGTTAAGACGGCAACGTGTCCTGCCCATCGCTTCTCCGAGTCATAAATAGTCTTGATCACATCTCTGACACCGGTCCTCCTTCGAATCTCACTAGCAGGAATTTTGTGCATTGAAGTCACAGCGCACATTTTCCGTTCCATTGCCCTCTGAGTTGTCGTCAGTTTCCTCTCTTCTTTGATTGTGCTCCAAGTTTTACTTCCATATATCAAAGCCGGTAACACATGGGTGTTAAACACTCGGGCTTTGACGCGAGCATCAAGCCGCCTGTCGGTAAGTACATCCCGATATTTATTGAATGTTGTCCATCCTGCTCTACGGCGTCGCCCTATTTCGATTGAGAGGTCATTGTCCATTGTAATGGCTTGACCTTGATAAATGTAAGATGATACTTCTCCAATGACTGAGTACGATATCATCCGCAAACGTCAAATATTGGAGTTTTCCGCCATCTATATCAATGCCGCAGGGCAATTGGATTACGAGTTCAAGCGCAGCAGAAAACAGCATCGGAGAAATGACTTCGCCTTGTCTTACGCCACGCTGAATCTTGACGATCAGGTTTTTTTAGTAAATTGATGTCAGTGTAGCAGCTTGTATTGCACTGTCTCATTATATCAACATATCTCTGAGAAATACCGAAAGCAGTGAGGGCGTTCAATACTGCTTGATGTTCAACCGTATCGAATGCTTTCTTGGAGTCAATGAAGAGGTAGCCTAGAGGGATGCGGTATTCTCGACATCGTTCTGTGAGTTGAGAGATCACTAAATTTGATCGATGGTAGAAAATCCTTCACGGAATCCTGCTTGTTCTCTGCACGTGCTCATATTGTTGTCGAATGCGGTTTAATATAACACGTGAGATTTCTTTCAGCACCACCGACAGAAGGGATGTTGGGCGATAATTGGCCAAGACGTCACGCTGTACTTTCTTGTGTATCAAGATGGTATTTGAACCCAGCCAGTCCTTCGGAACAGTTCCAAAAGCGAGTATTTCAGTAAATATTCCTGCTAGTCGTCGGTAGTATAGTGGTGAGTATCCGCGTCTGGCGCATACATACATACATACATAAATACATACAAACTGTTACATCAAGTTAGCGGCTTATGAAATAGAAAGAGAAGATGGAATAAGAATCTATCCCATCGCTATGATAAATAATTTAAACCACATGGTTCTTACATAAGTCCTCTCATTTGCCCTTTTATTTTGAAAGCTCAAACAATGTTCAAATCCCCTGTTTTTGAAAAAGTAACTTGATGGCAATGGTAAAAAGTCACCAGTAATGCAAATTCCTGTAGACGCTTTTCGAATCATTGGGACCACGAACGATCGTGGTCACAGTGCTCACCTCTAAGCTTTGGACCTTACCAGCAGGCAAATGTGAATTCAAACCGCAAAGCGTTCGTGCCTCAACGTGCTGGGAGCGTGCACCAGACACATTCTAAGATCACACAATCATGGCATTACTATAAGAACGGTAGTATCAATTTAGCATAGGAAAGCAACTCGCGAGAGTAAGAGCAGTCATTGCAAATGGAGCATAAAGAGGTGTTAGGATTACTCACTGTGGTTCACTACTGACCAGAGACATTAGCAACGTCAGCCTTTTCCAGAACTTTTATACGACTTCTCCTTCTTTTCGAGAATTCTCGCTACGACCTCTTTTCCCTTACTGTCCGAGAAGCTAGGAAGCACTCCCGGGCAGGCGAATTGCTTCAAAAAATGAGCATTGGCTCAAGTTCCAGCGAGGAGTCCAAAGTGCGCTTGTGGAGCAGAAAGATTCGGAGTTATTGATGGCGAATCAAATACAGTCATTCGAAGCAATAAAGAGAATCGAATTAATGAACTGCACCCAAAAAGAACATTCGGAAAAGCTTTGAGGGGAGTCGGTATCTGTTAAAGGTACATAGCTGCGTCACCGCTGCAGCGGGAGCGCGGGGAAGGGAGGTGGTGAAAACCTAAAACAAGCATATGTAGGTTCCTTAACCTTCAACCTGAAATTACAAACTTCTGAGAAGACTTGCAATCTAAGTGACTCCACCTCCCAGAAATCCTTCATGTGTTTTTCAAAGATAGCGCAGCTTTTCTATTATAATGGATTGGTTGGTTATATTAAAACAACCCCACCAACAGAAATCAACTCGAAGAATCAGTTCTTGGTTGGGATAGAGTAGCCAACGTGTAGCACAGATGTGTCGTTGTCGCGGCTCGTGTGCGCGGCAATGGCGCTGGGGTCTTACAAAGCTGAGGTTCGGCCACTCATCTTTGCCTTTGGACGAATTACGTTAGCTGCGTGCCACTGCGACTGCGTGACCTTTTATTTATTTATTTATTTATTTATTTACTTATTTATTTATGCGTTTATGACACACCAGTTACAACAGGTGAAACGGGACTGCCTGCATGACTCAGACAAGAAAGAGAAAAAGATGAAATCAGCTCTCAAACTATAATATAATTAATAGCTATCAAACAGTTGCAAGTTCACAAATATATGGAAAAGGAAGATTAATTAGCAATGAAGAATGATTCCTGAGTGAAGGGAGGCAGAGAATAAGTTGTTCGAGCAAAGTGCTTCCCATAGTGAACGAGAGTGAAGGGCCTACTTTGATCGTACACTCACAGAAACGGAGTCATATGAAGTTATGAAAACCCAGTCCTGAAGTCGTTCGGATTAGCACTTCAGTTTAGGTCAGCACTAGTCGGTTCTTACACCATTGCTTGCAGACTGCGGCGCGTCCGAAAGAATGCTATCGTTCCTTTGATTGTACTGGTGCCTACTTCTTTGTTTTATTAGAGCGTGTCCGATTGCAGTTTCATTTACTTGCTAGCGCGAGCAGCGAATTGAGTCAACTCTTCCTTATTTCAGAATACCCCTAGTTCAAGAGGTTTCCATCGAGGGTTTTCTTTGTTTTCCTTCTCATTTGCAGTTACACGACATCTACAGTTTGATTATCGATCGCTTTTACCCACCAAATCAATCTGGGGGTGAGCAACGCTCCTCCTATTTCACTTACTTTGTTTACCTCCTGCTTAAAATGATTCAGTAGAGCAAGCGATAGGGGTTTTCAGGGGCATGATGTGCTTAACAAAGATCAATGGGAGCAAGCAGAACTCCGCTGGAAATGGGAAATCCTCATGGAGGCTAGGAAATCCGTATAGAGCTTGTTTGCTTCTGAATAGGCTTAGAAGTAGTTTGAAGAATAACTTACATGTAAACTTGTTTTTTGGTATTATTATCTTTTAAGTCTCGATAGTTAATACTTTCATATCATTGCCCTTTTTGGCCACGTATTCTGTTCGGAAACTCCTCCAGCGCAATCTTTTCGATGATAATGCATCAAACCTAAAGCGTTTATCGACAGGAACTCCTGTTCTGGGATGAGCAAAGCACGTGATTTTAAGCTGTGAAACACTTAAATTTCCTTTCAAGATAGCTTCAACTTTTCAGGCGTGTGGAGCCCATCCATTCCGATCTTTACTAATCCCCTTTTCACCTTCCTTACCTTACCTTTCTATGAGAAATGTCGATACCGCCATGATTTCAGCGGCTGGCCTTGGCATTTACGACCTCCCACGTGAGCTAGATACACCTTCGTCTCGATCGGCCGGACGGACGGTTGACCCTGCGCCTTACACGTGTTTTTGCATCATCTTTTACGTCACAGTGAACTGTTATGAACGAGGATTAAAGAATATTTTTCAACAGAAACCACTGAGCGAATCGTCTGGTAACACATTATCTTGTTCTGCTTTTTCTATGTATAGAAATATGATTTACACCATTCCGACATTCCTAAAAAAGCGGAACTGATGACTGTGAATATACGGACAGATACACCAATGTGGTAGATACTAGGCCCAAACAATTACAAAAATTGTGCTAACTTCGCAGCAGAAAACTTTTCAGGCTCATTCGAAAAACAAAGACTCTGGCCCTGTAGAAGTGTTTGTGGTTTGCGGTATCGTTTGTGGGGATTATGAACCTGAATATCTATCAACCGAAGACGCGGCTTATCCAATCAGAGAAGATTTTTATAGATTTCACGTAAGTTGCCAAATCTGTAAAATTTGCATTATTAATTCGTTGCTTTACGTTTTTTTGCGTTCATTATTACGTTAACCATTTAGCGGCAATTCCAGCCGCAGGCGGCTATCGGGCTTTGACTGAGAACTTAGTAAACTGTGAAATATTTGCCATTTTGCAATTGGGAGGTCAGCAACTCGAAGACTCCACACCTGTCCTTGGTTGACGTACGAACGTGAGCTTGCGTGAAGAGGAATAGTGTCAAAATAAGTAACGAAATAAAAGTAAACATAAGTTAGAAAATTGGTGCAGTATGTTTATCTACCTCAAGATGTTCACATATTTAATACAAAGAAAAAATGTCCATCAAACATGACTCGCTAGACTAAAAGGAAATCGTGAGCCGAAAATATCAGTGTAGGCTATCGACCACGAGGAGGAGAGTGGTGAAGGTTTATTGGCAGCAAAAAAAAAACTCCCCAGCCGACCCCTATTAATCAATTCAGGGGTGTCCACATACTTTTGGTATGCACTGTGGAGCGATCGCGCTGGGCCTCTTTGAGGTAGACGGTAATAGAAGATGACGTTATCTTCGAGGGTGTAGTGAGAGAGGACCGCTTCTTCTCTCAGGGATTTCAGCAGAACGTTTTGCCGTCTATCATTCGTCAACGTCGGCACGCCATGCGACTAAAAGTTTGATGAGGTGCGTCATGGGCAGAGTACATCTTTTTTTGGCTCCGTCCCCCTTTATGTATATCATTTTCACAGTAGCCAAGCCAACATTTGTCCTGCTAAAATGGTGAGGTTCGGCTGAGGTAAGGGAACAAGTCTACTGCTACTTCTTTTCGTCTCGAGTGGCCCCATGCAAATGAGCTAATTTATTTCTACCAAGTTGACAGGAAGAATTTCGCCTTCTTCTGTGTCTTTGTTTCTCAGCTTAACACAATCTCTCAAGATCGGAGACCCTTCATTCGAGAGAGCGATTCAGCTTGCATATCGCGAATTTAGATCCCATTCAGAGGATGTTCTTCGAGCCGAAACTTCTGCTTGAAATTGCTTGATCAGAAAACATGTTCTGAGCATATACACTGGTGTGCAAAACTTAGGGACGAAATAAATTAGGTGACCTAACTTTCCAATAGTTCAGTGGAATTGGATGAAACTTTGCGAGCATGATGCTAAAGGTCTCCCGTTCATGCAACTTTGTGCTGAACATTAGACGTCACGCGGTAATCTGCAACCTGGAGCCAAAAAGGACCGGCCATTACGGGAGGGTTGGCTGAAAAAGAAGGAGTTCACTGACCACGGGGGACGCTTTGTGGAATATGATGGTGTTCTTGATTACAGCAAGTCTCGGAGACAACATTAGCATAACTAGTTCACACAAGGAGGAGTATTGCAAGAAATTAGATCCAGGCTTGAACAGCGGCACAGTGACCGCATAGGGATGCCTCTCTGCCCGAACAACAGTACATGGTAGTTTCGGAACCTGCGTTTTGGTGGGGAGATTTGCTAAGTCGCGATAAATTTGAAATGACTACCAATTTGGAGAAACGCTTGCACTTCTCAGATTAGAGTGAATAAAGTACGGGTTGTGAATCTGTACTCAACAATTTATGGCGAGAGTAAAAACATGTAGTGCATCCGGGACCATTGGTAAACATGATTTTTTTTTGTTTTTACGATAGTCTCCTCGATATGGTGTGAGGCGGCATAAAGTTGCAGTGGCATACCAACCTCCCAACTTTTGAGGATGCGACGGTGGCCGCTGGGCACACCGTGCGCCCCGGTCCATTTGCGCTCGGATGCCAATCCGCCTTCGCGCCATTGGCCACGCCTCCCTGCGGCTGGGGTCAATCAGTCGGTGGACTGCGGCCGTCGACAATAGCTAGATGGTCGCAGAGGCTGGCCACCGGTGACAGGTCGGTCTTCACCGGGTATCGCGATGAGGCGAGCTAAGGTAAAGGAACATGTTGCTTCGTAAACCCCACCAAGCCGGTCGTATCCTTTCCCTGCTCCCCGTCTGGGGGCAGCCTTTACAACATCCCTAGTAAGAAACGCCGTTAGCATGGAGCCTCAGAGGACCCGAGCCTACGTAGGGGTCTAATACGTCGTACCAGCTGGTGGAGCTCACTTCTGAGAGAGGTGATCCTGTGGTGAGTTATTGCGTTGATAAATATGTATCTAATCAATTGTGTACTCTTGTGTACTTATGTGTATTTGGGTCTTACAGTCCATATCCCACAGTCAGGGTAGGCGTGTAAGCAGGAGTTACGTGGCTGCCGCCGCTCTTGATAGAACTTCGTGGATACTTCGTGTTGCCAGCATGCTTCGCTGATATCCAGTGATGTGTGTTGATAGCAGCTTATCCACGAAGTTCTATCAAGTGCGGCGGCAGCCACGTCACTTCTGCTCACACGCCTACCCTGACTGTGGGATATGGACTGTACCATAATCCATATCGATGGTTGTCGTGTGTACATCAGGGGCAGTAGGGCTGGTTACCTCAGTTAGCCCGCCAGCCTCTTGTTTCCTAAGTGTAGTGGTCCACGGGCGCCCCCTGTGTCCCCGGGGAATAATTGTCCGCTTCTCCTGAGGGGTGCTCAGGAAAAGCGTCGTGGGATCGATGGGAAGCTCGGCTGGAGGTCGAGCGTCGGGAAGCGGAGACACCGTTCGCGACACAACTCGTGATCGCGGAATGCTTTTGGTCGACGTTATTGTGATACTGTATTTCCCCTTACGTGTATGTTTTCAGCGGTGCCCTTGATCCGAATTTCACTAACATGAGGGAGAATGGGCGAACACATCGAGCAGCCTACATGGAAACCCCTTTAAACGCTGGGATCTTCGGCTACTGGTGGGGCTGTCCGCTTCCGCGACTCAACTCCCATGGAGCATATGCAGCGTGGATTAGAGGACGAATCCACGCAGAAAAGGAAATCCATTTAAAATTAACTCAACGATTATGAGTTTTACACTAATGAAGAAAAAACCTGGGAAACGGCCCAGAAACCGAGTAATAGGACCTCTTTTTTTCCCCTTGATCTCGGCATTGATATGACTTCCATCGCTGTGCCCTCTTCAACATAACGCTCTCTCTTCTATCTAATCACTCGCTGCATGTAGATCTGCGGCGAGCGACTAGATAGACGGTGGGCGTGCACTGGCCAGCCGCGCCAACATTGAGCCTTAATTGGTCATCAAGGTCAACTCCTTCGGTGCCAACTGCGCTTAAATCCGCACCCTCAGTCCGTGGGTCCCTCAACCAGGTGAATTACTCCTAATTTAATTTTTACTCTGATCGCGAACTTTTCCTTTAAGAAGAGCTATTGTAGCACGCCCACATGCACTAAAACTGTTTAGCAATTGTCAATTGCCGTGTCCGAGGGATGAAACCTCCCTCAAGAGAACCCTTGAACAACCTTGTGGCCAGTGTGGCAGCACGTAGCGGAGCATGCTTCGCAGTCCGTAGTGTCATACACCCCAACAAGAGCCACCTCCTCTCTTCCGCAGCTTCGCTATGAGTTAGCGTAACCTCACCATCGACCACTTCTGACTATCTCTTCCGAATGTCCAATTGCTCATTGTTGTAACTACACTGGTGTGCAAAACTTACGGACGAAATTGATTAGGTGACATAACTTTTTAACAACTCAATGGAATTTTATGAAATACTGCAAGCATGTTGCTGAAAGTCTTCCAATCATGTACTATGTGCTGAACCTACGGCACGCTTGAATCCGGTGCCAAAAAGGACCGGTCACGTAGTATAGGAGTGTTGGCGGAACAATAGAAGAAGGAGTGTGCTGACCAGGGTAAAGGCTTTGTGGAATATAGCGATGTTCTTGATTGAAGCAAGTCTTGTAGAAAACACTAGCAACACTCCACACGGGGAAGAGTCACTGGAAAACTGGAAGAGGGAAGAAATCATCAATCACTGGGATGTGTCCAGGAGGATAGTTTCGCTCACAGCATGGTTCTGCGCGCATGGGGAGCGATAGGGATCACAGCCACTGCTGCCTATAGAGGAGGAGATGGTAAATCATGGACACCGGCAACAGCAGGCGATTGCTTCGCTTTGCAACAGACAAGAATGAACCCACGTCACTCACAGACTGCAGTTGCAAAATCATTTATCGGGATCGTAAGGCATGTAATCCGAGCTGAGCAGTGGCACAGTGACCGCATACGTATGGCCTCTATGTCCTACCAACAAAACTTGGTGTTCCTCTGAAATCCGTGTGTCGGCGATAAGATTTGCCAGGTACCGAGGCTTTAGAAATGGACAACCTTTCTGGAAGAGCGCGGCTCTTTTCTGATCAGAGCGAATCGAGTGTTGTTGTGATTCTGGACTTATCAACATATTGCGAGAATAAAGGCGTGCAATGCCTCCAGGACCATCGTTAAACATGATTGTTTTGATAGTCCATTCGAGGCATGGTGTGGAGAGGCATGGAGTTGCTGTGGCGTACCGACCTCCCAACTCCTAATCGCAGAATGCTTTCTGATCGACGTTATTGTGGGGCTGTACTTCTCACTCTTCTTATGGAGCGCGTGTGGCGTGGATTCAGTAGAGTGATTGTAACGCATCCCCATGCGCTAATAACTGTCCAGCAATTGTCAATTGCGGTCTTCAAGGAGTGGATCGCTTCTCCACAAGAACTCTAACCAACTTTGTGACGAGCGTTGGAGCACATGGCACAGCGTGCTTTGCATTCCGAAGTGTTCATACACCCCATGAAGGACCAGCTCCTCTATGTCTACTATGAGTTGGAGTAGCCTTACCCATCGACCGCTTCCGACAGAGTATTTGAAGGAAAATGTCGTTCCAAATCGTCCCGTTGCGCTTCTCTACTAGTACCTCCCTGCACTGTGTCGCAACACTTACTTCTATGTATATGCTAAATTTGGTTGACCTAGGTTGAGCAGCAACCAGATATCTTGTCAATTTTACTTCCGTCCCAAAGTTTTGCACACCAGCGTTTCTCTGCACTACACTGCAACATTTATTTTGTCTTTATCACTTCGTAACCAAACTTCATCGACCGACGTTAGCTAGCAGTAAGATATCATGCATTACTTCCGTCCTTAGGTTTTGCACACTGTATATTCAATCAAGGAAAAATGGCCAACCTGTGTGCGAAACATTGAGCAGCAGTACTTAGTCCTTGATGTTTTTTTGCACTGTGATGCAATTCCGGCTTTGGTTTGAGCTGCTCTAGGACTGACGTAACGGACTTGAGAACGAAGAGCATGGATTCTGACCTCTAGCTATAGATAATGGAGAACTAAAGGAAAACCGATTAAGTCCTGACAAATCGCCAAAAACCTGTACAGAGAGACGTCGTTATTGTTGTTAAATGGAAAAAAAAATTAAAAGGAGAAAATGAGTACGTCCTATTCTAAGTGACTAAGTATTCAGTATTCCGTTTGCCATTACTATGACTTTGCTCTTTAACTCCGAGATGGATAAGGTTCTTGAGTTTATTTCAAACGCATTTTACAAAGGGATTTTTTCTAATGACAGCGTGAGAAGACGACTGTGGTTGGCGGCTGATGGACAGCTGAGAGTGGCTACGAAAAAAACGGAAACAATGTCATGCTTCAATATAGTGACATATATTTAATAGCAAGGGTTCGTGAGTGGGTGAATTCGGACACGGTGAAACTATTGCACAATAAGAGAAGACCACCTGTTATGAAAATCAGACAACAAGCAATCGAGGAGTATTCAGTACCGTTTGGGACGTCCTTCCATCGGCACCATGTAGCCTAGGTCTGGCACCGTCCGACAATCATTAACCTGGGTCAGCGCAACACCCCATATCAGCAATGAATACAGTTACCGCGACGACGCCAAAATTTGAGTGCCCAAATTCTCCGAGTCTAACCAGAAAGCGTTCTGCGCGGTGTGCATTCGTGCTTTGCTTAGTAAAAGGTTATATGCCTGTGACACAGGTGAAAATGATGGTTCAGGTTTATGTGCTTCATTATTGTATTTATAATGAAAAGTGTTAATGATCGGAAACGTCGTTTCAATTTAGCAACCTAATAAATCGGGTACTTCAAAGTACGAAAAAATCATTTATAGTATAATGGGATCACGATAGAGCAAGGTCCGAAAATGACAGCAGTGCCGATCTCGCTACGTCAGTCCTGAAAATTACACTACACAAACAACCAAATCCTACTCATTTTGTTCTCTGTCCCACTTTGTGTCGGGATCCGCTTTTTTGTCAGTGACGCCGACTTTCTTAAAGGAATCTTCCACGGAAAACCCTGCCTCCATTCTTACAAGAAATTGTAACTTCTGTCCTCTTGCTTCATGAGGATAGCAAAAACACCAAGAATTAAGCGCTGGTTCTGTACTAATCCGAAAAACCAGGAAGACTACAAGAAATTTGAATTCCCGCCGTAAAACTGTCACAACTGGTGGCTTTGGGAAGCCACACGTGCTAACTTGTTGAAAGAGTGAATGTGAATGGATTCCACGTTGGACCTTCCCAGAAACTTACACGTGGCTCCGCGACCGCCATGCACTCTGTTACAAGAGCACTTCCGGTTCCGCCCACTGGTCCATTCAGGTCCAACATTTGAGCCTTCCCAGGTGCTGTATCTTTTGAGTTTTCAGTCTTTTCGCTCCAAAGTTTACATGTGGTCTTCAGTGACCATGCCCAATACCCTACACAAAAAGAAATGACCAGTCTTTCTGTGGAAGATTCCTTCAATTATGTGCCCGATAGCGGATGATGGTCAACTGATTTCAAGTCCTCGTACAATCTGTCAAGCCACCCTTGCTTTGGGCGTCTTCTCGGCCGCTTTTCTGGTTTCTGGCACGTTAAAGTCTAGAGTAATAATACAGACACTACGTTATTCGCGACAAGAACGCGACCGTGCCACCTCGGGCAAGCTTCGCACATCACATTAGCAATGAAAACCATACCAAATCGTTTTTACCAGGGACGTCTTTCAGGGAATGCCCAGCTTTCTCTAAGCGATTTCTCGCATGATATAGGGATACATGCACGGATCACAGCGCTGCAGTTCATTTTTTCCTGAGCGGCCCACTACCACAAAAGGAACGAGAAAGATTTTCTCGAGGAACTATCGTTTTTACTGCTTCGTTGTGGCGTTTGTTGCTCATAGCATTGGCTAGTGTCATATAAAGAGGTTTTCGTTAACCGTGCATAGAAAATAACACAAAGTTACGGCAATATGATGCGGTTGCCCGAGTCATGTGCTTAAGAAGTTGCTATGGTTTACTGAGCTTTGTCAGCACGGGAAGTGTGTTTTGCTATGGTTGCGTGGATAGTGGATAGTGGCGCGCTGCAGGTGGGGTAATTGACTCGACTCTACAAGTACATCCGCTCTCTGCATTTTTGGCCGGTGCCTCATGAAGATTGCCTACTTGCACCAGCTAGATACATAGTGAGCGTGTTCATGATTAGGGTCATAAATACCCTCCGGTAAAATGGGTATTATTCGACCATTGAATAAAAATATTGTGACATCAAAACGGCGCCATATGGCAAAGAATGCGATTTTTGTGACCGGAGCATTCGTTTGCGTTATAACCAACGTTTGAGAAAAAAATGCCTTGACGTAACTTTGAAATATTCGACCACCTTTAGGTACAACCTGTCGTATAACCCCGGATAGGTTAGAGACGGCCGGAAAGTTGGGGTTTGTCCCAGTGATCAGCACGAAAACTAAAGTTCCCTTCTGCAGGGCAACTTTCACACGACGTAGCGTTCTTTGAACGCGATATAGCTATCGGCATCAGGTCCAGCCAGTAGCATGGCCAGGAACTCAACCTGCCACTGTTGGACAAGAAAGAAATCAAGCGACATGGTATTGTGCGTAAACTCATCGCCATTACTAGCTTAGGTACCTCCCATTGTCAACTTTGGACAGGATTTCCCGTTTTGTAGGTTTGATGAGATGGAGATCGCCCCCAAATCATCTACCGCGAGGCTGACGGCTGCTGATCGATCTACATGGTCCAACTGTTCGAAGTTGGGTAGAAATCAAAACATCCTCCGAAAATTTGGGATTACTCAGTGGCCTGATTGGAAATATGTTGTACTTTTTTGACAGATGCGTCATCTGACGTCACTCTGGCGCCACATCAGAGCCGCTTTGGTGTCGCAACTTTCTTCACCAGTGTTTTAGTGAAGGTCTACGTATGGAGGTTGCTGATGATCCTAATTACAGATATGACACCTGCTTCTCACGCTGTCGCCCCTCCTCGCAAATTTTGAAGCGCCAATTCAGAATACAAAAAATTGTCACCACCATTGATTTGGTCCACGGACCACTTCACCACCACTTCTTTGGTTTTTAAACGGCCACTAAGAAAAATGAACGTCAGTTCTGTGTTCTATGCACGCGTTCCTATATCATGCAAGAAATTGTTTTGGAAAAGCTGAGCATTTCCTAAAAGGCCTTCCTCGTTAGTGCTACCCTTATGAATATGGCCCAAATGAGTGACTTCGACGATTCTTCGCATCAATGTGGTTTCCATTACATTGATATGTGCCCCAACTTCTTCAGTCGCACTCTGCTCCGCAAAGCGAGTGGTCGGAGAGCGGTGCAAAGATCTTTGACATATTTAACTACTTTATTTTTGAACGAAACAAACTAAACAAAGTAACACCTCCAAAAAAGAAATTCTCGGCCGAATTCAGCATGTAGGAGTTTGGCGGTAGGAATTCCAACTGATACCGTGTGCCATACAAAATTCTTCGCACCTCCTCGTCTTACGAATCTTGGCATCATCCATGATCAGTCGTGCACCATTCATTTCCTCTCTGTCATGTATCTCACCATCAGAAAAAGCTGCTCGATGCCGCAACGCCTACAATTTAGAGCCGTTGCAGAATCCACCATTGATGATTTCAGAATGAGCGATGCATCAAGTAGTCATGGCAGTGTTTAGCGTCACGATGCGGCCTCATAGTTGGTAAAATTTTTCGTTTGAATAAAAACGATACTACTTATGGGACAACCTAGTATATCGAGAGCTTCCTTTAGGTCTGGGGAGGCGAGATAAACAGCTTTTCTCGTGATGTCTCTCCAGCAGATGTCGTGCATCTATTGCGCCCTTGGGGCCACAGCCTACAACAGATCCACACTCGATGAAAGGATGGATATTACGAATAAGGTCATCCACAATTTTTTCAAAGATCTCTATGCTGCGCGATCTTCATCTGTGCGGAGCAGGCGGATTAGAAGGTGGCTTATGCACTCAGTATGGCTGCATTTCTCCTCCTAATCGGAATCGCCGCGCTCTGTTGCAAATTCTCAGGCACCTTTTCCCATGACGATCTGGTACGAAAACTTGGTCAGCCATTGTGCATGTCACTGGCACTTTGATATACATAGATCTGCCAGCCGATAAACAATCAGGACCTGTGGCTTTCCCTGCCTCCATCCTCTTCAAAACCTTATCCGTTCTCTCTACTGTGGAGGTACTTCCTATTTAACAACGTCGTCCACTGCTTATTTGTCAATCTACCGCCACCTTCTTTGCGTCATACCGAGCACAAAGCGATCAAAAAAGGTTATCCTTTGCAGTTCCCCTCCAACTCACATAAAAACAGACCGCCGTCAACCAAATGTGAGTTATTACTGCTGCTTCCTTCTCCTTCAGTCGCTACCACTCGGCCCTCGCTGATCCCCACCGCTCGATTTGTCTTAGTTCCGGAAAAAGAATCTCCAGCGTGCAAATCAGCAATTGATGTTGCGTGGTGAACGTCTAATACGTAAAAACCTCCCTTCTGTCGATGGCATTGTCGAGGACGGACAAAACCAGTTTTCAGAACCACCATGTGGAAGGAGGCGAGGAGGGGTTACAATTTCGGAAGTATTCACGGTGGTGAGATAGTCGAAGTTTGCGTACTCAAGTATCCGTTTGCCATTTTGAGTCACTCAAGCAGTTCCGAGCTATTAAAATTTCTCGACCTGCAACGGGACTGTTTCTTGCACAACAGAGAAACTTCCCGTGTGTTGCACAACTTCTACACTTCTGCTACCTCGTTCAAGCGGCCCGTTAACACGCCAACATATGTATACTGCTGCAACACGAGTCTCCAATTGCCAGCTTTTGAACGACTTAGTTGCCCAAGGATGCCGTCCTTGCACCGGGAACCCCCGCGATCATTTTACGCTCATCAGACTTTGAGAGTGCGCGTCGGATCTCACCCAGCCATAGCGTTGGAAAATTGTTCGACGTCATTAATCATAAGATAGGACCTTGGTGTGTGCAGTCTGGCCTGTCACGATGGCCTGTCGCCCACTCGCTTCTCCGTGTTCACCTCGGTCATTGAAGTGATTAGCAGGATGAAAATCGTGTCGAGGAAAACCCAACTCTGGTACGACCCCCCCCCTCCTGAAAGGGTAGTCTCGGTACGACCCCATCCGTAAAACGGCACCCTACATGTTCACACACGTTACGGAAAAAAGGACTGACAGCAACGAGAGAAAATGATGAATAGAAACGGATAACTCACCTCTACGCGACAATTATGGAGCGAAAACCACGATTCACACGTAGATCCTGCAAAAAAAAACAATCAACAATTGTATTGACACTGACTCTAAGCGCATACACACAGAACAGAAAGAAACATTGACAGCAATGAGAAGAAATGATGAACAGGAACGGAGAACCCATCTTTACTCGGCGACTATAGCGCGAAAACCACGATTCACACAGAGTTCATGCAAAAAAAACAATGTACCATTGTGAGAATACTGAATCTACGCGCATACACACACAACAGAAAGAAAAAATGACAGCAATAAGAAAAAAACATGATAAAAAGGAAGTACAATGATGGAGTCATCAGATTCAAAGAGACGGCTGTTTCTTCACGCGGCTGCGGCGCGGCTCGCGGTAGAGCGAATTATCTCGAAAATTTGCCTCGTCCCCTTATGTTTGAACCTTAATAACTTTTTCGAAACTTGACCTTTTCGAGACGTGTAGGTGTTCTCCGAAAGAGCTCTGATTGCAGTTTCTAATTATTCCTGAAGTTGTTCTGAAGATGCCCTATTCAGGGAGATTTTCCACGTCGAGTAAACGTCGAGGAATCAAAAATTTTTATGCTGATTTCGTTTTCAAGACGATAACTTTCTTATTTTTCGATTGTTTGAAAAGATGTGGATAGTTTTGGAAATTGGAAGATTTGCTCTTTCAAATGGCCACCTGATCTGTTTTGAGAACTTCCTACATAAATCGGCGTTTGAAGAAAAGTCGAGGGTCTTTTTCTACGCTCAAACCAGGATTCTTCCACATTACTGCTGCTGGGGAATTCACTGAGACCTCTTAAAATGCATTAGGTGCGCATCTACTTGCTATCGCTGATACAATTAGAGACACTTAACCTCATTTGGTTTCGGTCTGGTATAAGCCATGCCGTCGATCCTCGCTCGGAATTTTAAGTCAGTTGCAAGGTGCTGTGTGCGCGTGGTGAGTTGCTAATGAAAACCTAAGTATTCTCACATCTCCCAGTACTGAATACCGCGCCACGTACGATACTGACGCCGACAATTACGACCTCCCTCGGTCTTCCACAGGGGCAAATACGACCCCCCCCCGTCGAGGAATTCCTCTACCGATATTCACCCTGGTGAACAGTCCCAGTGGCACCCTTTGGAGAAGTGGTTCGCAACATATGTTGGTATCGTTAAGGGCTGTCTACGAAACGTTGGAATCTGGGCAAGCTCATCAATGCTTACGCAGGAGGGTGTAGCCGTCAGACTAGCATGAATTTTCTAACGACAGAACATCAGGACACTTTATATGATGAAATGTGTCTTTTTCATGACAAACATGGTACGAGATTGCCATGCGACAGGACGATTAGGCGAGCAGTGGAATACAATTGCTTGCTTATCCACCCTATTTGCTCCGTCCGATCGATCCGTCTCCTTTCCTTTTCCTAGTCGCCTGTAATGTCAAAAATGAACAACACTTACTTAAAGAAGGCGCTCAACAGTTAAGACGGAAACAACAGACTTTGAAATTAGAAATGTAGGACCAAAGTTTTGTCAAAGTTTTGCAGGAGCTCAAGTTTTCTCTAGCGAGGCTTAGAGGTCTAGCGCCTTCCTCAAACCTGAAATGAAATGAGTAAGTAGTAGTTAGCAGTTAAGGACGGAAATTTTGATAGGTGGAATAACAGTGTGTCATACAAGCGGATTGCTGACGACGTGTTCAACATATGTTTTTTTTTTCACATTGAAGGACCTCAAATAGTTCACCTCACAAGATCCGCGCTTTGAGTTCCTGCTTGAAGAACCGAGGAAGGTTCTGTTTCTTCTCTCACTATCGAAACCGTATCAACGGAAGAAAGGAGCCCCGATGGCACAAAAAGTCTGCATCGGAAAATATTTTTACACGTTAGAACATGCCATCCCATCCACATGAGGATAAACGTCGATCGCAGTCTGATTCCGACCAAGGATAGTCTTCAATCAACCTTTAGTGACGCCTTCGCGAAAAGCTGGATGAACATTAGGGAGCTTTGCAAAACGCGCCCTCATGCTCAGAAACTGGCTTCTTCAATTATAGGACCCGCAAACCTACTCACGGTGATTCTTTGCTACACCGTTCCATTGAACAGGCAGTGGGAAATACAATATTCGAGGCCTTCGAAATTAAAAGGTCACACTGGGAGTAAACAGCAGGAGAAGGTTAGACTCTTCAGCTCATCGCATGACCACAGTTACGATCACTTTAGAATGACTACGGTATTCTGCAAAACAGCGGCCGTAGCACGCCCATACTATACAAGGGTCAGATCAGGGAGACCAGGTTCTGGTTCACGACCAACGAAGATGAATTGTAACACTTTTGTGTGTGGGAATCAGGTGATCCGATTGATATAATTAATATGCAGTCAAAAGTGTGGAAACTTTCTGTTTCGTGTTATTATATTATATTTATATTTCATCTCCTCAATAACTGCACGCTTTCGCTAGTTTTTGTTTGATTGTAGAGCATTATGTAAATTCAAAACAAATCATGTGAAAGGAGAACTTACTTTCATTGCAGAGGTTTCCCTAGCCCCCAAAGTGTACGGAGAAAGGCAACTTCTCATTAGTTCAACCTGTACAAAGTCGCTATTATCGAAATTTTCTAAGAACATCAGAATCGAAAATGCATAAAGAGAACGGCGTCCTGTCCCCCAGCATCATCTACCAAGAAACGACATTCTTTGGTTTTTCTCTCAGTCGCAGCAGAAGTGCTGCTATGTATCCTTTAAAAAACCTGGCCAATATTGTATATGATGTCCCAACAAGAAGCCATTATTGGGCTTTCAGAGCAGGATGGCCCACTGGCTTTGACTCACAAGTAAGAAACCTGGAGAACTGAATTGTGCTCAGAATTGTAAAATTTGCGGAGTGATTTGTTAACTGGAAACCTTTGACTGCCAGATTCTTCCAGCCTAAAGCGGTGAACAGTGAGATTCGTCGAGGGTGTCGGATCGTTTGGCGATTTCTCCCCTCTTAGCATCCAGCAAAATGTGAGCTGGTCCTGATAGAAGGATTCTGTAAGAATGCTAAGCCTCCATTTGATAGTCAGAACTGGACGAAAAAATATGGGTTTTCTATCACGACAGTGATCCAACGCGGGCCCACTTCTCATTGCTGCCGTTTTAGACTCAGAAAGAAATGATGTAATGAAGAACAAGTCAAGATTTGAAATGTATCCGATTCGTGCAACACAGGAAAGAGCTCGTATGTCGCTCCATCCACGTCTCAGCGAAAATTCGACCGAACAATTCGATTTAGCTAACGAACTGTAGGATCCCACTTCAGATTCCAGATGTTATAAGTGATTCGGTGTGCCACTGAAAACGACGTCATCGTAAAGTCCCCCGTTTCTCAACAAACTTTTGATTTCTCACTAGGATTGGAGGGGTACAGTGCTGAAAAGGGTTTGAAATTGCCGAGTTTCCAAAATTTGACGAGCCATTCTCTGAAAAAATTGTATTCCGAAAATGAGGCTTGGTTTTGTCAGATCCTCATTCACTTCGTATTCTACACTTACCTTTGTGTATAACATGTAAATTCGAGGCATATTCGTTGCTTAGTGGCTGCGTTAGGGAGACAAGAAAGTTCCTAAACGTCTGATCGTTACTGTATCAGCAGTCTTTGAAAGGTCCTATTAGGCGTTACAAAAAGTTCTGTCGTTCTCAGATGCTCCACAGTTACACGCTTTTCTATTGAATTCCAGTAAAGCTGTCGGCGAAAGGAGTACCGTTTTGAAGAGCTTTTCTGCTCTATCGAGGACTCTCTTTGCTCCCAAATGTTTTCTTGGAATTTCACATCAGATTGAATGCGTTATCCTCATGTTGACATGATTCTATCTTTCTAAGCTTTAAAAGATCTGAAAGTAGCAGAAGTAGGTCAAGCTGTAAATGATGCACTTGGCCTAGATTTGCGCAGAAAATGCGTTGAAGCAGTAGTTCAAAAATTTATTGTAACGAGAGCAAGAGCCTTGGGTATGACGAGAGTGGTGGTCGGCGATCGTACGGCGGTCGCCACCGATCAGCCGGAAGCTCTGACGAAAGCACTCGCATGCACGAGCGTTGGGGAGGTTTTGCTCGAAGTGGACGTGTAGCCAATTTGTACGGAAGAAGCTGGAAAATTCAAGCAAAAATTAGCTATTTAAAGGGTCACCCATTAAGTTTTAGCTTGTTTATGTGATGAGAGCAACTCACTTTTCTAACGATTTGCGACGTACAATTGAGAATAGATTTTTCTGCAGCCGCGAGGCTTTGTCGAATAGATCGACAAAAAACAAGCTCAACAAACATTGCAAAAATCAAACTGTGCTGAAGATGGGTCATGGCAACTTTTATAAGATAAGCGGCTGGCCATGTTCTTCATCACCCAATGAACCGTTCTGTCATTGCGAAAGGTTCCAGCATTCGAATGGTTATTATTTCAACTCAAATGGTTTAACTTTAGCCGAAAAATATGCATTTGAAATTCGAGGTCGAGAAACGACAGAACTTCTTGAAACCCTGATAACTACCTATTTCATTTAATGGTGAAAGAGGCTTTATGCGCGCAATCTGCAAAATATTTGGTCCTACATTTTTGCAACTTCTTTTATGGTAGCTTATAAATTTTGCGCAATAAATGACTGAAGCCGCAATTGTTCATTACAATTGGAAAAGAACAAGCACAGAAGGGCGATCAGGTCATTTGCACGTCAACGATGACTGCAAATGCAGCTGCACTCGCAGACTATTGCTCTGCGTCTGCAATGCACTTCTCTCCCTTCCACAGAAACCAAACCGGCAGCCTTTTATTCAGCAGTGGTTGTTATATAAGATGAGATGACAGAAAAGACTTCCATAGAACACTAGAGTATGCATTAGACGAAGCAGATTTTCGAGACTATCTTAGCTGCAACTCTCCCAAATTTCAAGCATTATTACGAATGCAAGGTTTTCTCATTTGGCGATTTTTTTTTTTGCCAAAAGCTCAATGTTTCCGCTCTTAATAGCTTCTACTGCAGGGCGTATTATCGAGGATTCATAGCAAAATGTTGCGCATGGTTTGCATCGGTTGAAGACTGAGAAGCAGAGGAAGTGTCTCAAATTTGGATTTTTCAGACCGAATGACTATTAAATGTCTCATATTTGGATTTTTCGATCAATAAACCTTACCTATTATACAAGGTCATTTTTACTCATCTTCTGTGGCTAGTTTTCAACACGTTGACGACAACGCGAGTTTTGGCTTCTTTGGACATGTGGGACCGGCGCGATTTTGCAGGCGCCGCCGCCTCACATCGTTCAAGCAGATAAAAGTGGTATATACATAAATGATGAGTGATACAAAGCTGAATGAGTGAATGTCAGTGAGCAGAAGTTATCTAGGGATAAAACAGTGAAAGTTCGATTGTTAGACATGAAATAACAATGAAAAAGCGAAATTCGTCCGAACTAACTGCAATAGACCTCAGAAGCAACTTTAGGCTGATTGTTTCAATCGAAACACATATATTGTCATCCCTCATGTTGCTTGTCTACTTCTACTACTATTTTAATCGTCGCATTCAAGAAAATAAAAAAGAAGCGAAAATTTAACTAAACTGAAGATTCCGTACGGTTTAGAAATCATCCGCTAAATCAACGCATAAGTGACCATCCTATGGGCCACTATGTTTGTAGCCCTGCTAAGGTTTCTTCTATTATATGAGTACAAAAAACGTCCGAAAGAAACAGGCGTGCATGAAAAAAATTAGAGTAAAGGGTGCGGGGATATATATCCGGCACGGTCCGACATGGACTCCAATGCAATGGATATATATCCCCGCGCTGTCGTCAATGTGTAACAGTAGCCGTCAGGATTTCCCCCTACTTGGATGCGGTACAACCTCAGCTGGCTGCTAACCATTTCTACTAAGTTCTATTTGTAAGATCAACATCATGCAGCGTTGTTGCGTACGCATAAAAAATGTCCTATACAGTATAAGAGAGGATACTACGATATTGGCATCAAGTTATTTGATAGTCAAGCACCGATTGGTTTTGAAAGGAAGACTTCACGGAAAGAAAGAAGGTCGAAAAAGGGAAACAGCCTAGTGGAGAGACGGACGGACCTCTTGGGCGCGGACAGACACGCAATCGGCAGCGGAAAATTTCACCTCGGAGAGCTAGCATGACTCAATCTTGGAGATTTCGGCGATCTATTGGCGATCGATTTTTAACGGCCGTTTTTGGCCGTATTCGTCTTGAAAAATTTCATATTGCTGTTTTAGGAGCGAAACCTTCGCCTTAGACTGGGTCTCACCTATCGCTCTCTGGCCAAGCCAGTGATTCCATGACTAACCAACCTTATGACCCAGCATTCTTACGGAGAGGACCAGCCGGGAACTGCACCAAGGAATCAAAAACATATTAGAACGATTTGGTATCTGCTAAAGCTTCCAGACTCGCGCTTTGCGTGCACAAGCTGAACTAGCTGTGCTTCAAATTTGTACTGCCAACATCTTCCACAATAGACCTCCTAGCATCATAAACACATACAGTAGCGCTCAACGTCTTCGGTCAAATGGATTTTTCTCTGCTCGATCAAATCAGTTCCAATTTTGATATGTTCAGGAGGCAAACCTTCTTCACTGTTCAAAGAGATTGGTGTTGGGTAGGAGGAAGAGTTGAGAGAGGAAGCTGTTTTACTGGAAATTCCGAGTATGATTCGATTCCAAGTAGATTCCAAATTATTTCGAAAATATTGAAGTTGAACGAAACAATCGACCGCATGATAGCAAATATAGCATACTCACTACTTTGCTGAAAGACTTTTAGATTGGCTGAAACCTCAAAAGGTTCTACGTGCGGGACTAGTCAAAGAAGCGCTATCTATGGGGCGGCACCTCAATTTTCCTTCAAATCTGACGATTTTTTCGCCCATATTCCTAGCTCTTTGTTTGCCGAAACATTTTCTTCCTTTTCGTTATAGTGTCTCGATGACGATGGGAATGTGCAACTGAAGTTGTGCCTCCATTTGAAGCATCCTATGCTGTCGAGAACGCTCCTGCACAGTTGAGTTGCGATGCTTTGGATCGCTACATTGTAAGAAGGCGGGGTCAGTTTGGTGCAGGTGCAATACGCCTGAATACGCAATGCCCTTGAGAACCTAACTTTCTAAGTAATCCTTCACTACTTCCTGAATTCAACGCTATAGTCCTAACCCTTTTACGGATTACCATTCCGCCTCGCTTCACAAAAAATAGTTAATACTTTGGATCATAATCTTTTCCGACGACACCACACATGCGTTGTCTTCTGGTTTCCAAACATCACAGATTCACTTTTATTTCTACAGATGACGTAGGAGCCCTGTGGGGATCGCAGATCAGGTGTGCGCAGACCTATTCCATTCCCTACCACTTTACCTACAAACAACTCCACAGAAATAGAGAAGAGGTGAGAACTGACGTGTAAGGGTAGGCTCTAAAAGGCGTTGCGTACTCACGCGTATGGCACATGCACCAAGCTGAATTTGTTTTCTAGCAATATCGCGATAGAAAGTGTCGCGTCTCAAGTGTGCCAGCGCGCTATCGCAAGCATGGCGCGAAGTTAAGGAAGTGATTTCCCAGTTGCCTATACATTGTCATCGAGACACTATAAAGCAGGCTAGGAAGCAGGGTCAAGCGTGCGTTGAGACATCCTCGATGGGTCGACAAAGGGGAGAGGTCGCATTCGCCTCGTTGAGAGGATGGAAGCAGAAGGATCATTACTGTAGGAAGATTCCAAAAACACAACATCAAGAAGTGATCGACGCTATGCAAGCCAGCACGTCCAAGGATATTTTATCTTTCAAATGAGTCTACGAATATGAAGGGTTCTGAAGCACAAGGCGCATCCCTGAGTAGGCGCAATTAGTTGTGCGCTTTTCAGCTACGGCTCCCTGACGAAAAATATTGACTTAGGAAAAGATGAAAAGGTTTCCGAAAGTTCGTGGGAAACGGCAGAGAAGGATTCACTATTCAACAAGCATTAAATTTACAAGCATATAATCGTTAAAGTAGATTCACTAAACAATTTTACACTTGTTGGAAAGTTGAAGCGCTAGATTCCGATTCTGCTCCCACTTTTCTGCATAATCGCCCCTGGCAGGAGCTTGGTCGTTGAAAGGAGGTCAATGCAGCAAAAAAGTACCTTTCGGCGGTACTCGGGCAAAAATCCTCGACGTGGTCATTTTCTAAAAACTGCAAGTTTTTTGAACTTCTAGCTACCTTTGGATAGAGCAAATTTTCTAGTTTACAATGACGTATTTGCCTTTTTGAACGGAGTTATGGCTTTGAAAATGCAAAAACTCGCACTCATCACGAATTTTCCTCGTTAATTTTGCAAAAATCCTCGACGTGGTCATTTTTTGATTACTGAACGTATTAAGCGGTCTAAGTAAGCAATTTATAGAGCAAATTTCTAGTTTATGCTGACCTATTATATTTACTTCCCAGATAGGACGAGTTTGAACGGAGTCATGGCATTGAAAAGTTTAAAAACTCGCACTCATCACCAACTTTCCTCGTTAATCAACCTAAATTGAACATTTCGGATTAATTTCTATAATCATCATGCTATTTAGAACGAGCTAGCCTAAAAGCTCCAAATCTGCTTTCAGAATGAAAATTTGTTCATTTTGAAGAAAGTTATAGTTATCGAATGTTTCAATGTGTGATACTAGATAAGATGCTCCACCGCCAGCTCTAGGATCAGTCAGTTCACAGCTGGTTCATAGCTTCTTCATGGCTAGTTTGCAGTTTCTTGTTGTTTTTTCTTGTTTATCTATTGGATTGTTTGTGGACAATCTTTCTTCGAATTCCTCTACTGCGGTGAAAATCTTCTACTTTTGTTCTTGTCGAACACAAGACTTTTATGGTGGAGGGTGAGGGAGGAAAGCTTCTTTTCTCAAGAAAAAGGTTTTGGGAAGGGTTGAACAACGTTTTCATACACTGCTTGTCGATAGAGTCTTTCTTGGACTTGGGCCGCCGTGGGGAGGGGGGAGGGGGTGTATTCCGAAATTTTCCTCGACATCTCGCTTGACCCTGTTAGGGAGTCTTAGCAAAAAAGCTAGGAATATGGGCGAAAAAACGGTCAAATTTGAAAAAAGTTGAGGCGCTCGTCCCAAAAGATAGCGCATTCATTGTCTGGTCTCACACTTAAGCCCAGTTGAGGTTTCAGCAAATCTGAAAGGCTATTGGCAAAGCAGTGAGTATGCTATATGTTTCTATCATGCGGTCGATTGTGTTGTTCAAGCTCTTCACAATAGTCTGAAATCTGCTCGGAATAGGGTCACACTCGAGTACATCCTACCCGATCCTAATCGAATGGTATAGTGAAGAACAGGGTGAAAAACGTGTCGAGGACGTGGTCGCAGAAGTACGACCCCCCCAAAAATCAAAATCTTGGCACGACCCCTCTTTTTTCTGATTATCTTCCACGAACGGAGTGTAGTTGTAGTGTAGTTAGGAGTACGTCTGTCACATGCGAGCCCCGGGTTCGATTCCCGACCGGAGAGAGTTTTTGCAATCTCACAGAGTTGTCCATGCCTATGCGAATGTTTGGGAAGATCATAGAAGAGCACCACAACAGCCTGTATCGACCAACGGTCGACTCCGCGATAGCTGCTGCGCGATTTGTCCCTGTGTCAGATTTGCTGATGCCACTCTCCGAAACCACCGAAAAGTACACCCTCTATGAAGAGGTTCCGTTGAATAGCACTAGTCGGGTTGCATAGAGCTAGGCCCGCAACTGCCAAACAGTACTGAAATTGCTTCAAAAGCCTTCCATGCAAAGAGATAAGGTCTCTCGAATTCCGTCGAGGTAGCGTAGAGAACGCAAAAATTTTCATGCGAGTTTCTGGCACTCAAAAGGCAATATCTCTCTGATTTCTTGAGCACCCAAAAAAAGTGAAGAAGATTTCGGAAACCGGAAGGTTTGCGCTTTCTAAAAGTTTATTTAGCTTCTTCCCAGACCTCTTTTCTGAGGAGATATTCGCGTCAAGGTCGTATCGAGGTCGATCGCTAACCACTCGAAAAGGCGCATCCTTCTTCATCGTTGCAGGATATTTCATAGGCAAGACTAAGATTGTATCTAGAATACAACCTTCCAGCGTAGGCGATATAAAAAGGGACAATCGATATCGCCCGCCATCGTCTCATAAGCTATGCATCTGACCGTCACTCAAGGCGGTACACTCGATTGGGTAAACACATCTCGTACCTCCAATAAGCGACAAACCGCTTCATTCGCATAGGCCTTTCCTTCACCATTGTCGTTTATGCGACAGCGTTCCTTACGACAGAATCACTGTCAGCGAAGTCTTAAGAGCGAGCAGAAAGAATATTTTATATAAAGTTGTCTCGCACATCCTCGTTTTCTGCTGCGGTACACGCTCTCCCTCCTACTTGCGCCACAATGCCACTGATGCGCTCGCTGCCGACTTTCATAGGAACGATCCCCCATAACCCATCTTGACAAAAACGGCCCCCTTGTCGAGGATTTCCTCGACCGTTATTCACCCTGCTCACAACCGCTTAGCCGATTATATATAGTAGGATTACACACTGAAATTTGAACACATATTCAAATGACTATAACTCTCTCCAAAAGGGCGAATTTTCAATCTGAAGGTAGATTTGGAAATTTTTTGACGAGTTCTTTCTAAACAGCATAAAAAATTGTGAAAATCAATACGAAATGTTCAATTTAGGTTGATCTAGTGCGAGTTTTTATGTTTTTCAAGTTTTTATGTTTCTCAAAGCTGTAACTCCGTTCCAACTCGGCCTACCTGAAAAGTTAATAGGTCATCATAAACTAGAAAATTTACTCTAATCAAAGGTTACTAGAATTGCTCAAAAAGGCCAGTATTCATAAAATCGCCACGTGGAGGAAATTTGCAAAACTAACGATGATAATTTGTGATAAGTGCGAGTTTTCACACTTTTCAAAGACATCTCTCCGCTCAAACTCGACCTCCATGAAAACTTTATATGTTAGCATAAATTATATAATTTGCTCTATTCAACGGTAACTAGAATTGCGGCCAGTATTGAAAAAGTGACCACGTCGAGCGGCTTTGCACGAGTACCGCCGAAAGGTACTTTTTCGCTGCATTGATCGTCTTTCAACGACTACAGCTCATGCCAGGAGCGTATGTAAATACAATACCGCCACTAACTTTTGAAAATTCGGACGGACGACGGATTTGCAGCGACGCAAAGCGTTGCTCCGTCATAACTCTCCCCTGAGCGGGTAAATGAACGGACCTCTACACCGATGGATTCGTCTCTCCTTGGCGAATCTAACCATATGTAAAACGTCGAATCAGCTTGAACACCTACCAAGTTGTTCCATGAAAACAATCGTCGATCCCTCGTTTAGCAGTCTCTACTCTCGTCATTCCCATTACCTCTCCAATCGGGGGTCAGCTCTTAGCTACTGCCTAGATGATTTCATAATGCCTGCCTTCTAGTCCTTCGCTACGTAAAATGCCACCCGTAAAACTTCCAAAATTCCCCCGCGGGACACGATTTCACTTCTTCTGTTGTCATGGTTCGGTTTGAAGAAGATGACTATATTCCAACTCCGTTAGAGCTGCTGGGTAAGTCTAACAAAGAATCTGTTTCAATGTGATGCTTACATATCCCTACCTATGTAGCCTAGCCGTTCTCAGAAAGATGGATCTCAAAACTCATCTTAAGCTGCAGTACGACGTAGTGAGCGACATTGAAACTTTTTATGTCACATGATTCCCTTCGCCAAGTAATACCTTCTAGCGGAATCCCAGCTTTGTTTACAGTGGGCGACACTAGGCGACAATGCGCGACATCACCTGGTGTCTGGGCAGAGGCTGGATGTCGAGTTATAAAAACTTGGTAAAAACACAAAAGGGGCGGAGCTTGCGCGGTGGGCGGAGTATGTAGGTATGTATGTAGTATGTATGTATGTATGAGTTACAAGAGGATGTGGCTACTGGATGTCATTTTCAAAAAAAGGCCACAT
>KZ345066.1:47161-71301 GCA_002352805.1 Teladorsagia circumcincta | reverse complement strand
CTGTTAAGAAACAACGCATTGCTAACTGGTGCTAACGCTCCACCGGCTGGTAAGAAAAAAAACATTTTTAAATGGTGCTAACGCTCCACCGGCTGTTCACTTCCACCGAAGCCTTCCGTATCGTGCGCGCGTGGCGTGCGGCGCTAAACTGGTCATAATCAAACGGCTAATGCAAGTAAAAGAAATAGAATTAAGCAGAATCCTTCCGAACGCGGCGAGTTCACGCTCAATCGCACAAAGACCACGCTGTCGGGCAAGGACACGCAGCCAACGTATTTAATTCGTCCAGAGGCCAAGATTAGTAGCCAAAAGCCAGCTTTGTAAGACCCTAACGCCGTTGTCGGGCACTTTCGAGATGTGACAATCTGTGACAATCACATCTGTGCTACACGTGGGCTACTCTATCCAACCCAATGAATCATTCTTTAAGTTGACTTTTGCGGCTTCTGCGAGTTGGCTTCTGCTGACGTTGCTTTAATTATAGCACCTTCATACTAATATTGATTTCAGAGCTTTTCCTGTGTGAGCGAGGTTTTTGAGCGGAGGTTCTATCATTCGGAACCCACCACGTGCCGCTTTGCATATCAGGTTCGTCGCGTGCCTTCTTGTGCCCCTTTCTTTTCTTCAATACAGCTGAAGAACATCTCAACTATTATAGAGGATACCAGCATGACCTCAGATGGTCCACAAAGTCGGCGAACTCTGCGGAAATAACTAATTTATCCTTTGGGAGAATTTCTATCTCTATAATATCAGGAGTGTCAAAAAACTGAAATTTCCATTCCTTTTTGTCAAAGATGAAGTAATTGAAAATGATAATCTTACTGAATCTTTCCACCATTTTTTCCAGCATTTCGAATTCTCCATTTTTTCCCAAACTCAACAACACATTGTTCTCTTTCATGGAACACTCTTTTGTAGAAACGAGATCGCAAATACTTCGGATGGTAAGAAAGGTTGAGCCGATTTCTTCGAAAGTTCCAGATCATCCAATTATTGATCGCTTCCCATGATCTGCCACACAGCAGGTCATGGCTATCAATCATACTCTGCCGTAACAGGTATAGCTGGGTTGCCTTCCTGTACTCTGACCATGATGTCAACTCCACGAGCACATCTTCGAGCGACCACCTTCTATGAATGGCGTCGCGGTACTGCAGCGACGGAAACTGTCCACGATATCAACAGCGCACTGGGAGAGGACACCACTTCCATTAGCAGTGCCAAGCGCTTGCTTGCGCTTCAGAGGAGGAGACACGGCCTTCGAGGGCGAGCCAAGGTTGAGACGCATTACAACTGTGGAAGACTCCACCATTCTGGACGGAGTCAAAGAAGATCCGGTGATTATCACACGCAGCCTTGCGACAAGGCTTGGGTTACCCATCCAACAATCTGGCTCGCTTCCACGCCCTCGGTTACAGGAAGGTGCTCACCCGACGGATCCCTGTCTTTTCGGATAGCATGCCGTTCACCCGGGTATCCATTTGTCAATCTCTCCTACTCCGACCTCACCGAAAGGAGGTTCTAGAAGACTTGATAACGGGAGATGAGAGGTGGGTCTTGAAGGATTCCAATAAGCACCGTGCCGTGTGCCTCCCTCGAGGAGAAGAATTGATGACGCAAGCGAAATCGGACCTTCACCCTAAGAAACGTCTCGTTGCTGCTTCTAGGATTGGAATTTTGGATTACGAGCTGCTTCCGTAAGGACATACCGTCACCGCCAACATTCACGCCAATCAACTCCAGAAACTATCGGACGCTGTTCGGGAAAAAGACCGAGACGAGTTCCGGTTCACCTACTCCACGATAATGCCAGACTCTATATAGCTAAGGAGACCCGTGCAAAATTGGAAGAGCTGGACTGGGACACGGCTCCACACTCCCCCTATTCCTCCTACATTGATCCCTCTGACTGCCACTTACTTCGCTCCCCCAAGACATTTTTAGTGAAGAAAAGATTTACCAAAGTTGAAGACGTTGAAAGGACGGTGAGCGATTCCTTTGACTCTCAGTCTACCCAGTTCTGGGAGAAAGGGATCGCTGACTTGCCCATCAGATGGGACTCAGTAGTGAGTAAAAATGGTGACTATATTGCTGAGTAACTTCCATTGTATGCTGTTTGAAAAACTAAGGCAAAAAAATTCAAATGCTCACCACCCGCGTGCGAGTTTCATCTGGGACGAACTTTCAGTTTATGGCTCAGATGAGACATGGATGACTTGGATGAGAAAACAGCTGAAGTACCATGGAGTATATTATTGTCGCAGGTGACCTCAATGGACACGTTGGATCTGCGAAAGATGGTCACAGTTGTCATGGTGGGTTTGGTTATGGGTCACGAAACGTCGATGGTGAGCGAATTTTTGAATATCAGAACCACACAACCTCACCATCGTAAACACGAACTACCGTAAACGTGACTCACATCTCATCACGTTCTATAGCGGTAATACCAGAACGGAGATTGATTTCGTCCTTGTAAGGCAGCGTGATCGAGGGGTAGTGACGGACGCGAAGACAGTGCCGTACGAGACAGTCGCTACGCAACATCGACCACTGACTTGCACACTAAAGATTGCCCCTTCTAGGACCAAGAAAGTCGAGCGGTGTGGGCCTGCAAGGATCAAGTGGTGGCGACTGAAAGAAAAGGAATTCGCTTTGTTCTGTAGCATTCGGCTACCGACAGTAACCATTGTCGACGAAACATGGAAACGTGCTATAGAAGCGATAGTCCGTGTTGCTCGCTCTGAGCATGGCATTACGAAGCCTTGTCGGCGGGAAATCGACAAGCAGACATGGCTGTGGACCGACACAGTCAAAGAAAAAGTACGGGAGAAGAAAAAACTGTACCAAGCGTTTTTCGGAGACAAGCCAAGCGATAACTGGAACAAATACCAAAGGCGAAGAAGGCATCAAAGAAAGCTGTGGCTGTTGCTAGAGCAGTTCATCTCGATGGCGTTAGTTAGAAGCTAGAGGCGCGCGATGGCAAACGCTATATTTACAAACTTGCCAAGGCTCGCCATCGCCAGACGGAGGATACAGAGAAGTTCTTCGGCATCAGTGACGAGAATGGACGCCTCGTAATGAACCGCAAGAGGGCTGTTAAGCAGTGGCACGAGTAATTCAAGAAAATCGCGGCAGTAAAATTCTCTCATCTGCCAATCCCTTCTGCCCGCCGGTACACGGTCCTGTCTCAAAGATAACTGTGAGCGAAACAGAGGCGGCTTCAAAGAAGATGAAGACAGGTAAAGCAACGGGTCCCGACGGTTTGGCGGTCGAACTGTGGAAGTCACTGTGCTGGAATTTTGCTGACGAGCTTCTTAATCAAGTGGTGGCAGAAAAGAAAGTGCCAGAGAGTTGGCAACAGAGCACTACGATTCCGATTTGGAAGAAGAAGGGGAGTCCCGCAGATTGCACGAGCTACCGACCAATTCGTCTGCTCTCCCACAGCATGAAGGTATTCGAGCAAATTCTAGATCGCCGTATTCGCGAGATAGTCCAGCTTAGCGTTAACCAGTGCGGCTTCGTGGCTGGCTGTGGCACCATGACGCCATACACGCTGCTCGCCTTCTGCTAAAAAAACACCGTGAGAAACAAAAGCCGGTGCATTTCCCTTTTTTGATTTGGAATAGGCTCTCTTCGCGTTCTACGTGAAGTGATATGGTACGCCTTACGACAACATGACGTCCCCGAAGAGCTCATTGAGTGGCTACGCATGCTCTATTCAAGCCCAAAGAGCCGAGTGCAAACGTAGCAAGCGTTTCAGCACAATTCCCCATCTCTGTTCGGGTGCATCAGGGCTCTGCGCTTTCCCCACTTCTTTTTGTTGTCGTCATGGATGCCGTCTCACGAGATCTTCAGAAAGCTGCTCCATGGACGCTTTTCTACGCTGATGACGTGATGCTCCCCTGCGAAAAAAGCAAACCAGCCCGTTTGGCGCTCCTGCTGGATGCATTTGCACCACTTGCGCCGCCAGTCACCTAATGTAATCGACGTCTCTTTTTGAAGGATTCTTTCTTCACTAATGCAGTTTTCAACTATTTTAATCGAATGTGGAGGTTTTTTTGCTTTGCTTTTCTCTTTCCGCACAGGAGTGCTCCTCCTTTCCTCAGGAAGCCTTCTTTGGCGTCCACGAAGGGCTGTCATAGTCCAAAAAGGGTGAAAACTGGAATGTCATGCTGTGGTATCCGCACGCACACACTGAGCTTCATGCCAAACAGGCCGAAGGATGCAGGCCATCTCGAGGTTTCTGTAATGGAATGAGAGCGTTTCATCAACGCATTCGAAAATCCGGAGTGCTCCATTGTATCCAGCGTCAACCCTACGTTGTGCAGAGAACAACGAGGGAGTCGTATTTGGCCGAAGGCAAGGGGATGAGGTCGTATACAGAGGAAACAGCGTTGGAATGGTAGGATAAAGGTCAACCGACCGTGCCGGTAGCGATCACGGCGGTAGCGTCGTTGGTAGCTGGGTGACAGGCTTGGAGGAATGAAAGGCAAAAAACAGTGGGAAGGCTATTTTGTAAGGAAACGTGATGAAAATATTTTGATCGCAAAAAAATGCTGACACTTGGCGGAGTCAAATCTGGATAACAGGATATTCATAAACCACGGCAGTTCCATCGCAAGAAAAGAAACGAATTTTTAACGTAGTCGATCATCAAGAAGAAATAAAGATCAGCTGAAGCATCATAGGTAGATCGAATCATGGAGAAGACGAGATGATTGCAATAGGCGAGATTACAAGAGCGTGGTGCAAAAACATGGCCTGTCCTCGATGATCGAGCATTCCTGAAATCCAAGGAGAACAAATTATAGAGCACTTTATGGGGAAGTGAAGCAACGGTACCACGTAACAGTGCAAGTCAATTCAATCACGATACTGACAGCTTCTTCAGGGAAATGGAGGACTGTCAACTACGAGTGCGACTCATGACCACAGACAGGTTCACGGCGCAAACCCGAGAAGGCGTTTTCTCACAGGAACGCCTTCTCTGCCAGCGGCCGTGAGCAGAAAAACTTTCTGAAGAGAATTTCGATGCTTTCGAATTGAATTCAAACTGAACAAGCGTAGCGAACCTGCTGAATAGACTTCTATAGCCCCCAAAAAATCAAGGCAAAAGAGGGAAATTCAGCAGAATTTTATACCTCATATACCCTTTTATCATAAAGTACTCTTCGAGTAGAGTCTAACGGTCTTTACCGCTTCTCATCACATCAACCTTGAAAGAAGTTATGGGCTTTTGAAAACTGCACAGTCGCTGTTCAGAAAAAAAGGCTCAAAACAAGGTGGAAAAAAAGGAACAACGGGGCTATTTTTTGAGAGAGTGACCATCTAGAAAAGTAAGGTACTTGTTCAAATGCTCTAAACTTCTAGTTTCTAATTAGCCTTGGACATCTGCAAAAAGTTAATTACGAAGAAAATTATAGGTGTTCGAATGTAGAAAACTCCCGTGTGCACAAAAAACGGAATAACGGGACGATTTTTTGAAATATTGGACATCCGCCACATTTGAAATACTTTTTAGGAAGAAAAATATTTAAAGTTTCGAAATTTTGGTGTCCTGTTCCATGAAACCGCTTTTGAAGAAAGATATAACCTTCTGAGTGGAGGGGTTTCTACTGCAACATAATTGCTATAGGGGTTCAGTTTTTTAGATTATAAAAGAAAATGAATTGAGAAATTGAAAAATAACTTGGTGGGTTTCTGAAAGCAAAAGTCTCTATGATTACTACCATTTAATGGTTTACGCAAAAAATTCGGAAATTTCATTTATTCAATGAATAAAACTTCATGTTACCTCGACTTCTTCCTGTGAACGAGACAAAGCGCGCGGATTGACCACGGTCCACGACTTCTTCATGTCGGTGACGGCCCATACATCAATGACGCGCATTAAATTATGTGAAACACAAAGTATTCAATACGGGGGCGAAGCGTACCGATACCCTCTGAAAAGGAGGGGGTCGTAAAAATTTTGGAATTTGAGCAATGCAGGGTTGACCCTGATTGTATCTGCTGGTAGTACAGTGCTGGTGTTGACTATCGATTATCAATGGGTAGGCTAGAGTGTCTCTTCACAAGGAAAGGATGGTAGAACGAAGTGGCCTTTTGAATAGGATGTATACCACTTGATGCGTCTTTGAAGCTGATTGGAAACCTGCCACTCTGAATCTGGTAAACGATTCTCTGAACGGAGATGTGAAGCAAAACAGCGTAACGGTAGTGGTCGAGGCTCACAGTGAAAATGTCGAAAGATCGGTTCCTTATCGTAATTGCTGTGTTGCTCTCTTCAGTAATTCACTTAAATAGGCCAGCGAAAGCCGTTTACCTGTTTCTCTAAGGACTGGAAAACAGTAAACACGATAAGGAACCGATCCTACGACATTTTAAGATAAGTCTTGCCCACTGCAGTTTCGCTGTTTTGCTTCAGACTCCGTCCAAACAATCGTCGAGCAGAACCGGAAGGCAGATATGGAATTAGCGTTTAAAGACGCATCAAGAGGTATACTTCTCATTTCAAATGGCCACTTCGACCTACCATCCTTCCCTTGTCTGCACACAAAAGGGTTGGAACATTACATATCTACTTGCGTTACTGCTCCGGAGAGCCATGTTGCAGGGCTGACATGTTTATAAATGAAACTAAACGTCTCTTATCCGTAGGCATGCCATGATAAACATATTGTTTATGCTCATGCCGTATATAAGCACCTAACTGCAGTAGAGTTTACTTTATTCTGTGGTTCGGCTATCTACATAAAGGACTTCTATACTTCGCTGTTCCTGCGGTCAACACACAGACACAACATTTGGCGGTCAGTCACTACACTACGTACTAAATTGGATGCTCAAAAGGCTAATCAACAAAATATGCTCCACGCCATCATGGAGGGCATGAGAGGTATGTTTTCCAATAAGATATTCAGTCAGATGGCAGCTCATAGTAGTTCGACGGAGTTCATAATCAATTCACTGTCTGGACGTCTGCTGGGGTTCACACATGATCCGGAGAACGGCTGCACGTTCGATATTTGGTATGGACGTTACGAGGACATCATAACACAAGATGGGGCCTCTCTCGACGATGCTGCGAAGGCACGCCTGATTGTCTCGAAACTAGACGCAGCCGCTTACGCCCGGTTCACGAATCACATTCTCCCAGGAATGCCTGCCAAGATTCCTCTTGTAGGTAGACACACTTAAGGTACTGTAGGAACTATTCGGTCACAATACTTCGGTTTTCGCTCGTCGCTATGCGAACCTCAGAACAAAATGTAACGGAGAAACACTTCGCGATTACACAGGATTAATCAATCAACGTCATGAGATGGCAGAGTCCAACGCCATCACAGCCGAACAAATGAAGTGTCTGGTTTAGATCTGCGGTTTAGCTGAGCAGGAATACGCTGAAATCCGCACACAGGCTCTCCGCAAGCTGGAGTGTGACCCACACACTACACTCAGAGAACTCAGCACAGAGATCCAACAACTCTTAGACATTCGACAGGATTCCAAACTTCTTGGCAGCTCCCCTTTAGTACCAACGCTAATACCCGATGTCATTGCGGTCAAGACCGAAAAACACCAACGCAAGGAACCACCCTCGCCCTGTTTTCGCTGCGGAGGCGCACACTGGGCCAAAGAGTGCAACTTTATAGAAAAACGCTGTCATGCGTGCAATCGTATTGGACATAAGAAGGGATTTTGCAAAAACTTTAATAGAAGAAGAGTGACAAATCCAAAGAAGAATTCCAAACAAGCAAACAAGGTCGTAGCCGTCGCTTTCAGTACCAACGACAACGATTCACTCTGACGCATGTACAGGACTGTGAAGATCAATGAAATCCCTCCCCGTATGCGCCTCGATACAGGAGCTGATGTCACTTCACTGAGCTACAAAGACTGGATCTCCATTGGTCGCCCAAAATTACAGCCGGCTCTATTCAAACTGAAATCAGCCAACAATAAAGAGATCAACGTCCGTGGCCATTTCAAATGCACTTTTGTCATATAAGGACACCGAGGAGAGGAAACCCTCACGTAGCCGACACTACTTCGCTTTTGGGACTGGACTGCATTATGCAAGTCAAACCACTCTTTCGTCGCCTTACTGGAACCGTCACTTGTATCGTGTAACGTCACTGTATCTGCCTCGACACTTGCTACTCTACGGAAGTCTCTTACCTCAAGACTCCAAAAGCAGTTTCCTGCTGTGTTTACACCGGGCCTAGGATGCTGCACAAAATCTAGAGTCTCTCTCAAACTCAAACCGGATGTGACGCCAGTCTTCCGCAAAGCTCGCCCAGTACCCTACGCTGTTCAACCACGCATTGCACAAGAAATCGACAGGTTGGTCGCCGCAAACGTTCTGACACCAGTTGATCACTCCGATTGGGCGGCCCCCATAGTCATTGTGCAGAAGAAGAATGGATCGATTCGCTTATGTGCCGACTTCTCTACAGGGTTGAATGATACCCTAGAGCAACACCAACACCCACTCCCAACACCAGACGACACCTTCGCCAAGTTGAATGGTGGACGCTATTTCTCCCAACTGGACCTTGCTAAGGCCTACTTCCAATTAGAAATAGATGAAGATTCGCGACCCTTAGTGACGATCAACACGCATCGTGGACTTTACCGCCTTAACCGATTGTCTTTTGGAGTGAAGTCAGCCCCAGGACTTTTCCAGCAACAGATCGACACTTTGGTCGTTGGGCTGGAAGGTACCGCCGCGTACCTCGACGACATCATCGTGACTGAAACTACCATCGATGAATTCTTTATTCACTTTATTCTGTGGTCCGGCTATCTACATAAAGGACTTCTATCTTCGCTGTTCCTGCAGTCAACACACAGGCACAACAAGCCACTGCATCTGTAAGGGTGAAGAAGCGTGCTACGAATGCCAGCAATTTTAAAGTTTCAAATGCTTACCAACATCGCAACTCTGAAGCACAGATAGGATACGATGACGATCATATCAGCGTTAGAAAGTTGCACACGAAAACAACTCGACACAATGCCTTTGCACTGCGTAACTTATGTTCGAAAGAGAAAAAAATGTAAAGTAGGAACATTGTGCAATTTTGGTATGATATTTGATTTGGTCTGTGTGCTCTTCTCTATATGTCTCCCCTTTAGGCAATGCAGCGACAAAGGGGGTGATTTGCTTGTCTAGACGTTTTGAAAGCATTATATCACCAGCTTAGCTACGCACGCTCTTGCGCGCATCGAATGGTGGGCTGCAATGGAACTTGAGAAACTGTGAAGCATTCGCTGAGAAAAATTCATCTATACGATCAACATATGCATTGGTAGTATGTTTATGAAATGCATAAGCCAATTTTTATAAGTTCTCCAGTTAAAATGAAGCGGCCATATGATGCGTGCGTCAGCCTGCTGAACTCCCTGATAAATGAAAAAGGCAGCATTATGAACGAAAGCTCTAGCACCAATGATAGAATAACCAATCCCCAAGGTCTTGATGAATCCGTAAACAATCATCATGTATCGGATTTCAGTACAATTTACCGGTCGAGAAGTATTTCGATGTTGGAATAGAAATGCCCAGCACTCATTATCGTCCTTCCTTGAGCATCTTTAATACATGTCAAAGAGTCTTGGAAGGATCAGCGGTCGAGTGGAATTAGGTGCTGGCTAGACAACGTTAATGAAATAAATATGTGCTTCTCATCCAAAATTTAGTTTTCAATGACCTCTATTCTCTTACGCTAATCGCTCTGGTCGTCCACCAAATATGTTCCCGTCCCACCCTGCCCATCGCCTGTTGGAACGGTCGCCTCACTAATGCTGGGAAACGCGCTATGACTTTCGTGAAATTTGCGTTTCAGCGCCTCTTATCAGCCCTTATCGGCTGAAATCACTTTTTGTCCCTTACCAAATATGTTTCCGTCTTACCCTACCCATCACTTGCTGGAACGGTCGCCCCACTACTGCTGGGACACGCGCTATGAATTTCGTGAAATTTGCGTTTCAGCGCCTCTTATCAGCCCTTATCAGCTGAAATCACTTTTTGTCCCTTACCAAATATGTTCCCGCCTTACCCTACCCATCACTTGCTGGAACGCTCGCCTCACTACTGCTGGAACACGCGCTATGAATTTCGTGAAATTTGCGTTTCAACGCCTCTTATCAGCCCTTATCAGCCGCTATCAATTTCGGTCCACCACCATATACGTTTCCGTCCCACCCCCGACACCATACTGAAAATACAGCGCTTCATGGCCGCAGCGAAGCACGCTATGAATTTCGTGACAGACCGACGGACGTACACACAGACACACACACAGACAGACCTACTTAGCGAATTATATATAGTAGGATCTTTTTTTCACTTCCATAATTATTTTATTAAGGGGCTGAGACAAAGCCTGCCTCAAATTCTGGCCAGCGTCTGCGACCTCAGCTTGCGAAGCCTGTATAGGATCTCGAGAGAAATCCAATAACGTGAAACTTCCGGAGATTTCATTTAAAACTTACAATGATTACATTAGGCCCATTACAAAGGAACAGTTGCGCTTTCTATCCTACAGACGTAGTCAAACAGGTAAAGAGTGAGAAGAACGATGCGAAGTTCAAAGTGATGCAATGTCCTTACTACAATTTTCACTCGTACTCGTACATGTGAGTTACCTGACAAAATTTCCAACTTTAGACAGTCATGGCTTTTTACGATGATGATGTTCAGATCCAAAATGTTGATGGGCATTCGGAAGACGAGAAGGGCCTCTTTTGATCAATTCCGTTTTGCCTTTATCGCTGTATAGGCTCTGCCTCTTTCACATGATGAAACTTCACTCTTCTGCTCAGTCAGCACTGTGGGGGATGCAGGAGCGTCTGCATTTTCAGAAATTTGGGATCTTGGCTCTACATAGCCTCGATCACAACCTGAGCTTTGGCGATCGCTACAAATGTGTCAGACCATGTTCAAGGCACATCTCCAATCAATTTAAAACCAAATTTTCAGAGCTTTCTTCATGTTCTAGAAATTCGCAAGCTCGTCAGGATCATTTTTGACCATAGCTTTCATCCTATTGAAAAGAAAATACGTGTTTCAAGAAAGGCTTCGGAGCCAAAAAGGAAACACGTGTCTGATGAAAGGCTTTGGAGCCAGTCTCGCATTGTTGATAGTTCAAGTAATCTTTCCCTCATACCATATATCAGCCTTAGCTCAGCCTTTTCACTCTTACCAGTTCCCTTTCTCTCCTGATGCCTTCCTGGGCGTCTATCGACTCTGAAGTAGGCAATGAACTCATTTTACCATAAATTTTGTAAAATTCGGCTCTTAGGGATAGCGAGTACTGGTCTCATTTCATTGTGAATGGAGTGAGCCTCAAACTGAAATGCGGCGCACGCGAAAGTCTTTCCAAAAACTTGCCCACATTTTTCCCTGTAGGCATAGCGGCAAGTCAAAAGAAAAATGGACTTTAAGTGATCAAACGATTTCGAACTCAAGACTGTCACAAAATAAAGTTGGGGGAGGGAAGGAGGAGCACTCCTGTGCGCAAAGAGAAGGCAAAGCAAAAAAAGCTTCCACATTGAAGTAAAATAGTCAAAAACTGCTTTAGTGAAGAAAAAATTATTTAAAAAGAGACGTTGATCACGGTAGGTAAGTGGCGATGCAAGTGGTGCAAAATCCAGCAGGAGCGCCAAACGGGCTGGTTTGCTTTTCTCCTTGCCTGCGATGATAAAAACGTACTCGAGCAACAAGTGCAGGCTTGGTGCGATTGCTTACTAGGGAGGTTTTCAGGGCGTGCCAAGCTTTCTCAAAATGGTTTTTGGCATGGTATGGGGCACATATAGGGACCGTAAAACTACGTTTCATTTCTTCTAAACGGCCTTCAGAATACAAAAATAGGAACAATAAGAAATTAAAGAAATTACCTCTAGAACTGTCGTTTTTACTGCTTCATTGTGGTCTATATTGTACACAGCGTTGACTGCTGTCATACCAAAGGGTTCCCGTTATAAGTGCATTGAGAACAAAGCGAATTTCGAGCAAAATGATGCGTTTCTCCGAGCTATGTGCTTAAGAATGTGCCATGGTTTCATAAGAAAATCCGGTGCCAGACAGATGCGGTGACTAGGTGGCCTAGTCACCGCATCTGTCTGGCACCGGAGACTGAGACTGAGACTAGGCCTGCCGCGATAGATTCATGTTGGCACAGCGGCGGGGGTGGTTTTTGGTTCGACTCCCCACGGCGTGAGGTTTTCGAATTTTTGGCTGGTACCTCAGCATGAGTCCCAAGCGGTTCTATCTTTATGTTTAACTCCATATTCATGATCAGGGTCGCAAATAACCTCTCTTTTTTGCGACAAGTGGGAAAAATATGTAGCAGCGCCAAAATGAGCCAAATTGCACTGGCGCCAGAAAAGAGTGCCATTATCGTGATCAAGGCCCTGATCTATCCTCAACAACGAAGCTTTAGGGAAAATCGAGGTTTTGACTCGACTTCGAAAAATTGGATCGGCTGTAGGGATATGTGTTTCAGTACAGTTTGAAGGCGAGCTCGGAGCAGAAAATTAGGGGTACTTTCTAGTGATAAACACGGTAATCGAGGTTTTGTCCCCATAGGGCACGTCTCTCACTTCGTTGCACGGATTAGCTAGCTCTTTGAAGCTGATCTAGCTATCGACAAGAGGCCTAGTCAGTGGCAGGGCCGAAAATTGCCTTCCACTATTTGACGGGAGGAACCTAGGACCTACTTACCGTGCGTGGTCCCTCAGCCATCACCAGCTAGGTTGTCCATTATGAGTAAGGATCTTATTTCCAGGGTGACGAGGGAATCTCCAAATCATCCACCGTCAGACTGACGGCTATTGACTTTCCATGGTCCAATTTCTTTCGAGTAGGGTCAAACTCTCATTCACTTTTAAACACTGCTTATAAGGGTTATCCAGCCTCCTGATTACGAACATGACATTCGTTCTCGGTTAGGACGTCATCTGGTGCCGCTATGGCGCCATTTGCTGCTACAGTGGTGCCGCTTTGGTGTCACACATTCTATCACCAGTTTTTTTGGTAAAAAGCTATTTGTAAAGGTTGCTGATAGTCCCAATCATGAACATGGCATTCATCATTAGTGCTGACGACATTTTGCTCGAATTCTGAAACGCCAACTCAAAATGCAAAAATTTGTCATCGCGAGGAATTGAACCACGGACCACATCATCACCCCTTTTTTGGTGTTCAGGGAGCCGTTTAGAAAAAAAGAAGCATGGTTTTGTGGTCCACCCATGTGCCCCTATGTCACGCAAGGAACCATTTTAAAAAAGCTTGGCACGTTCCTGGTTAGTGACGTTCGAACTCAGGTTAAACGTTAGAAGGACTGAGTACCAGTATCCATACGCAGGCCCTTTCAAGGTTTCAGCAACTTCAAAAGGTCATCGACAAATCGTACTGGTTTAGCAAGATACATTTAGCATGTGCTAAATTGTTTCACTGAGTTATAGGATTTTTGCAATAATTTGAGATTTACTTGGAATTTGACCTTTCTCGGAAATTTTGTATTAAAATTTGAACCGATTTAATCCAGCACAAAAGAAGTTTTAGGGAAAAGTATTTAGCCGAATACTCTGGAGCACTGCTGTATGTTATTGCAGTGATGCACTATTACCTCTACAATATGAGCAAGATCGACCTCATCGAAGACTATTAGAGTTGCGGTGAAAAAAAAACATATATTACTACACAACACTATTATACCAATACCCATTACCTTGAAAATGCGCGACTGTGAGAAGAATATCCGCGGCAAGCACTCATTTGCCGACTATGCCAGGAAAGGCTTCGATTGCATGCCGAGGTTCCTTTTTGAGAAATCGTGATGCTGTACTAACTTCGTTTTCAAACATCATGGGATTTGTCACAAAGGAGTACGTTCATTGCAGTACAAACCACCTCCTCTTGAGGGAGTTATGGCAGGGCTATGGCTTGCGATGAATTTTTATTGCGGCAAGCCATTGATTTTCAAAAAATTAGTTACCGGAAATGTGGCACAGGTGATGTTGACGGTTTAAGACACAAACATTGATTTTTGATTGCTACTAATGATGCTTGATAAGAGATCTCGGCAAGCTAATGCTCACAAGGGAAAATTTCAGCGTTTTTCATGGTGCTTTTTGCTTTTTCTCCCAACTCACCCTCCTCATCGCACTTTTTTCGTCTTTTCAAACGAAACAATACGCCCACCCCTGTCTTCAAGTTGAGGTTACGGAGCATATTTTTCGTCCATGCACGACTCTTACTGCTTGAAGCGATTCCCTTTTCACACACATTTCCAAAACACTCAGTCTAACAATGGAAGAATACCAAGTCAATGTGGCCATTCGTAGTGAATTCTATACTCCGCAATGTGTATTCGGACTTGCTTGCTTCGAACTCACTCTCCAAATTCGCTGAACGATTCTCTGAAAAGTGTCACGGGGTGCCTCAAATGGGTGCTTATCACAAGAAACACATTCAAACTATCAGCGCTGGCGTGTCCAAGTGATAGTGGTGGCGCCTGGTGCTGGTGAGACTATGGTAGGATCTTGTTGAAGACAAAATTTTGACTTTTTGTAATTATGCCTATTTTCAGTCCAGAAGAATTTTCAGCGTTGAAATTGACACTGCGTTCAAAGCTTCCACGTGGTCAGGTTTCCTTCGAGTATCAGCCACTATTGCCATGATGCTCCCGACCACTGTAGGGGTGTTCACGGAAGGTGACGTCAAAGTCGATGATAGGCTAAACAAGTGGTAGATGCCTGCTCAACGGGCCAACTATCTTTGATGGCTAACCTATGGAAATTGACATTCAGTGTCTTTTTGGGAGTCTGACCGGTAATCACTAACCTTAGCCACGACACAGTCCTGTCCTATAAAACGGAAACCAGCGTGTATTTGAAAATTATACCATACAAATCTTCGGATTCCGCAAGCAAGTAAAACAGTCCGTACACTAATTTCAGGTACATAAGCCCGCGCCGGTATCACAAAGGAACACTTCCGCTCATGCAGCGTGATTGTATACACCTTAGAAACTGCTGTAAATTTGCCTATTAAAGTATTCGATCCCTCGATTACGAGAATGACATTCATTTTTAGCGCCATTTGGCGCAAGTTGGCGCTACCTTGTCACAACACCTGTTTTCAAATCTCGATTAGACTCACGTGTGGAGGTGTGGAGGTTACTTGTTGTCCTGGTCACGAATATGGCACTTTTTTTCGTCGGTGGCGCTATTTGGAGCATATTTTCTGCTCGTCCGCGTCCTTTACCCGAGAAATATGCGTTAAACAGCGCTAGTGCCAAAAGCGAATGTCATTCGTAATGAGGGCATCAATTAACCGCCATACGTGAATTTATACCGATTTTGATGAAAACAAGGGTCGCTGGCCCGTCAGCTGGCGTGGATTGCGCCACCACAAAAAATGAATGCCGTTCTCGGAATGATGGCATCGAATTATCCTCACGGGCAAGTTACAGTAGTGTCTAGAGTACTGGAGCTACACTGCACCAGCGGAGTGGTTTTACTTGATATCGGCGCGGGCGTATCTTCGGAAATTAGGGTATAGTATCGCTCTTCACATTATAACTGGGAGTTTGATTCCATCTTATGGTAAGGCTCTGATACATGATGCATACATGGCTGACTGCCTACATTTTCAATTTTAGGTCATAATTTTGGATTTGGTTCGAAACTGTCTATAAGGGTAAATTTACACTGAACACGAGTATCACCCCTATTTAGTGCGAAGGTGCCGAGGTCATTTGCAAATGTCGCACAGCTTTAAAGCTCTTCGCCAGTTCTTTCAACTTGTAACATAAGCAAAGTTGATGACTCAGCATGGGTAAGAGTTTCTTGGAAGATGCTCCCGAAAAAAGCGAGAGACTCGATCTCACGACCTTTGTTGCTCATTAGCCCGGGCTGCTGCCACTGCGCTATCTCGCTTCGTAACTGCGTTCAGAGAATCGATTTGCAAATGTGGGAGGGGGTGAGACAGATTTTAGATCAACATCCAAAAACATAGATAGTGGTGTATGTCTCGTTCCAAATAATCCTTTCGACCAGGTATCCTCTGTCCTCGTAAGAAAGAATTTTGAAAACAGATTCTCCTGTCCCAGGTTTCCACATTATTGTTGTAACGACAATAGAAGTAATATGAACTCGAATAATTTTATCCCAGGCACACATTAAGCTAAGTGGGTATTGCACATAGAAATGTGACCTAAGGTAAAATTTATCAAAAAACTGAGTGAATTTGTAATGACCCTTCGAAATCGCATTGCGCGCAGATGGTATGGACAGAGATTGCGCTCCTCAGTTGTCCTAAGACAGCCCATATGTTCAATGTATCCTTCCGCACGTAATAGGTAGAGTCGGCTGAGTATTGAATTGACAAGTATTGGTGAATACATATTTCAACTTATTTTTACAGTTGCTGAACTGCTATGTGATCCCACAGAAGTTTTGATCGGTGAGAGGTGCTTTGCCTATGAAGCGGACCTACTGTATGCTGATGCAGAACACGTGTGCAAGAGAAAAAGTAGAGATCTAGACTATCGGTTGCACATGGTGTCCAGCACATTTGAGCAGAAATGGATCACCAGTGAGTAATTCTTGTGTTCATTTTTCTGACTGTCATGGGAGAGCGAAGCTTGCTATAAACAGTCGACCGTGCGTTGTGAAGTTCTCAAAATTTTTGCGACCCCTCTCTTATTTTAAATGGTATACCGCGACCTCCACCTCTCCTGCTTTACCTACTTAACTCTTTTTACATATTTTTATGCCCATCATCGATGTATATGTGGGCTATCGCCGACATAGAAAGGTGGGTAATGAGAAGTTTGCGCGATCGGTTTCCCTCAAAGGACGGGAACTGAGGCATCATGAAACCTGATCATCGAAGGAATCGTCCACAGAAAAACGTCGCCTCCATCCTAACCAGAGAATGATACTTTAGCTTCCTTTCACCATGAGGATAGCAAAAAGAACGAAATAGTATAGGCGCTGCTTTTGACATCAATACAAACGAGCATTGAGTATACACTGCGTTTCATAACTATAGGTCCACCCTAAATTTCCGCTGTTCCGAATTCGCTGTGCATTTTTGGAAAATGCTGCTATCACCAATAGATTCCTCATAACGAAAAACACCAATACTGTTTTTCTGAAGAAATTTCTACCTGAAGTAACCTAAATATCCTTTCTCAAACGAATTTCCACCGTTTCATAGTTATTGGGTTACTCATGAAAAGTTCTCATTTCTGATTATCTGTAGAAGGAATTCGGGAAGGGGGAGGGGGGGGGGTATCAAAGACCTTACTCGATTCGAGTTTACCACGGCTCATGTTACTCGACTCTCTTACCAATAACAAGCTCAAGTCAGAGCCTTATTGAAGACGAATACCCGAGGAGGATAATTGCTATTTACATCGGCCGGTCTTGTACGGCCTAAGCAACTATGAGCGGAGTTCTCATGAGTGCGGAAAGAAGAAAGTGGTCCTAGCAAACCAAAGCTCCATCCTGATCTGATCAAGAATGAAGAAGAACTGAGCGTTTTCTGCCAAATTCTACGCAGAGCCTGAGCAATGTCTGAGCTGAAATGAGGACTTCCATGAGAAAAACCACCATGTGCAGAGTAATTCAGGAGAGTGAAAACATTATCAAAGGATCGAGGAAGCGTATCCCAAGATCATCGGAGCGGCACATGATCGCAGGTCTCCAACTCGCCTAAGAAAACACCTCAACTAATTGGATAGGCTATTGCAAGAACGACCCTCCGCATCGTTACCTCTGTTTCCTCAGTTCGTGTTTCTGGTGATCTGAGCGACGTGAAGAAAGCTTAGCTTAGGTAGACCTAACAGAAGAGAAGGGTACCGCAGGAATCTGCGCAAATCGTCTTAGGTTCCGAGACGACGTAATTTCAGCGGAGAATCCCCTACGAAATCCAATAAAGAATCCTTGAGCCTTCACTTTAAAGGAGGTTTACGTCGAAGCAAAGTTACGGTCGGAAAAATAAAACTGTCCATTATCAGCGGCTGGACAAATTTGGATACCATTGTTAGCTAGTGGTTGCGAGCATGCCAATTCGCATTAGTGAGTTCGTTACGAATATTGGAGGGTCATCCCATCATTGAGAAGTTATAATGTTTTTTTTGTTGTGCTAGAATTTCTCGATAAGCAGTGTTAATCGATCTTGCAAAACAGCGAAAATTCGTTTAAAAAATGATATTTAGGTTAGTTCAGATAGAAATATCTCCGAAAAAACATTACCGGGGTTTTTTGTTATGAGGAATCTATAGGTAATAGCAGCGCTTCCCAAATATGCTCGGCGAGTTTACAATAGAAACACTTAGGGGAAGTTGAATTCCTGAAACTGTCACAATTCTTTGCCTTGGGGACGCAACACGTTCATATTGAACTCGTAAAGTTGAACTGGTTTAATGCTAGACCTTCCAGAATTTTACACTTGGCTCCGGCCATCGTCACAAAAGCAGTTTCGATCCCGCCCATCAGGGCAGATCTGGTCCTGCAAATAGGAATGAACAACTTTCGCATAGACGCCCTCGAATAGAAGTAGTTCTCATAACTTCAAGTATACCTAGGCATGATTGTTAATAGTTATGAAGATTCTACTCTCAAATACATTCGAAGGCCTACCAATAAGTTCTTCCAACTTCCGAGTCTCCTTTTTTTTAAACGTGAAAAGTAGACCTTGCAGTAGTTACGCTACAATAGGAAGCTCTCCAGTTGGAAGTTATTTCTTTCTCCAAAAGATTTATCATGGTACGTAATATTTTTCAAAGATTCTGGAAACACCAATTGATTCTATCCCAAAGATGACAGTGTCGCTATCCCTGAGCCTCACTTGTGCGTATCTTCTCTAGGAAATTGGCAGTGAAGGCTCTTTCATATTTTTTTATTGACAGGCTTTCCTTGCCCTAATAGCTTCTTGAGGCCAAAAAGTTACGAATCAAGCACATAAGATACATCGCACCGTAATTCTTGAGAGCACAAGCTTACAAAGCACTAACCAGTCCGGTGACAGCAAAAGTCCAATTCTGCAATTCAATAAACTGAACTGAAAACTGTTGAGGACACAACTGAACGGAAGAGCGGCTTATCTCGGCACCACTACCACACATATAAAGCTATTTGGCCAAAAACAGCAGTTAACAATTAAAAACAAGTCAAAATCAACTGCTAGAGCTTTCAGTCTCGCGGTTTACTGCCGATATCGGCTAAGCGGCTCAACACGTTATACGTGTGAGTGTTTAGAGCTATGGTACGTATACCATGAAAAGCTGAGTTGGGATGAAGTGGTGCCCCGGTAGCGTAACTGATAGCGCACTTGCCCGAAAGCGAGAGGTGCGGGCTCTAGTCCCGCCTGGGGCGATAGCTTTGTTTACAACCCATCATTCTTGTGGAACATTCGCAAGGCGAACTGCGGCTAAAAACAGCAATTAACAATCAAAAACAAGTCAAAATAAAGTTATTAACAACACAACACTGCTCTAAACACTTTCTAGACGGTTCACACAAGGATGTAGACCTTTTAGAGAGTGTTCAAAGCAACTTCACCCGAAAACTCGCTCTCCGTTACTCCAAATTGAGATACGAGACTTTACTTAGCGATGACGATAGGCGCTGTCAGCTTTTCCTTGGCAACCAGAGACTGGTTGACGATCTACTTATGCCTCGCAAGATTCTAACAGGGAGATAACTGTTCATTCTGCAGATTTTTCCACTTTGGCCAGGTCGAGAACAAGGGGTAGCGCCATCGAAGTAAGGTCCTCTATAACCGGTACAGAGGTCAGAGCGAAGTTCTTGCAGATAGAATGTTAGTAATCTTGAGTAATCTTAATATTTTTAAGAAAGGTACGTTGCGCTATTTCTTCGGGTCGTTTCGAAGAAAAGCAAATTAGCCGACCAATGCGGAGGCTTCATGATGCATATGTACAATACTCCTTCGATCGATCACTTAGGCTGATCTCTTTATAGTTGTTTTCATTATGTAGTTATTTTTATGTATCTTTGTGCGTTCTTTTCATATTTGTTGCTTCCTTCGGCGAAGTGGTGGTGGTTTTCTCTTTGTTGGACTGTTTAATACCAAGCAATCTCACTGCGTCTGAAAATAGATGAGCTCAAAAGCTATTCAAAAGGCTAAAAACTTGAGAGCTAAAGCTACCAAATATGCGATGCACGTGACTACTGAAAAGAATACTTTACGTTCGCCACGCTAAGATATTAATATCAATTTCTCTATGAGTTCATCCCAGTTGTCCAGTTCAGGGATAAGCGCTGGCGCTTCAAAGAGCTTCTATCTGATGGGGACTCCATTGTGCGATGGAGTGCAGCATTTTCGGGACAGGAGGTGCTTCCTGTCTGTGATACAATACACAATGTCGCGGGAGCGAACACCTAGGCTTAAAAGATGGATTCCGCAGTTTTCGTGTACGTTCATCCAACTGACGCTTCATTGGCGGGCGCTTCATTTGAGCGACGTGTTTTTGACTGTATCCTTTACAGCTGATGGACTATGCTGCCCTCGTAGCTGCTAAATTTTGTGATCGACGCTCACTCGGCATGTTTCTTCGTAATTTCGTGATGACGTTAGCAACAGGTTTAGGTTTGCAAGTGGCCGAAATATCAATTTAACTGGGCGACTTGACGACTTAATGACATGGTTTATTAGATTTGCTATTCTTTCATGACATACGGTATTCACGGAGCCGTTTGGGAAAATAACCAGTGGTCCATGATTCCTGCGGTGCCCCTATATTATGCGAAAAACCCTTCCACAAAAACTTGGCACCCCTCGAGAAGCCATCCATCTTGTTAGCGCCAAATCTGTGGGCAGGACGCAATAGTCTATTCAATACTACCTACTTCCGAGGTAGTCCAAAGGTTGCAATTGGGGGAAAGGACCCAGTTTTTTTTCAACTTTTTCCCTAATAGGTTCACATACTCCAATTCCTAACAGAGTATTTAGTTTGAGAAAATTGTCTATCTTTATAAGGGGCAACATACCACGAAGCGATGGCTATACTCCCACTACATAAGTCTGCGCTCTAGAACCGGACCTTCAATTTTGATATGAATGCGACTGCGTGTGGACGAGGTGCCACTTACCTCATTGATGGCCTTCTCACCTCCTTGCACTTTTTCTAAAAACACAGGCTGGCAAAAGGTTACGTGCGCATGACATTTTGCTCCGTCCTGAATTTTACGAACAATTTATGAGTACTTTACAAAAATTTGCTTTATCGCTAATTGTTGGTTGTAGAGGAAATAATTTGTTTTCCGACTCCGAACCTGCTCAAGTTGAAGCACGATTACGCGGCGACAGACGGCTGGACTGGAACCTCGTCGACTTCTCCGAGCGAACAGTTTCTTTACGACCGTCTTAAAATCTGTCAAACCATACACCACAGATATATAGATACACCAAATTTCACCTATACCCGTAAGAGAACGAGAGCTGAGCACTAGCCAGGATTTCTCGTGTTTGAGGAATCCTCGATGGGTCGGGAAGTGTGTCGTAGGGCCCGCTAGGAGGAAGGGAACAGGCAGATCAAGGCACTAGGATCATCGCTGGTGGAGGACTCCAGAACCCTCGAATATCAAGGAGTGAACGCTGTCCAAGCTTGACCAGGGAAAGAATGTTGTTAAACTTGTTTTTGATTGTTACCTGCTGTTTTTGGCCGCAGTTCGCCTCGCGAAAGTTTCACAAGAATGCTGGGTTGTGCACAAAACTTTCGCCCCAGGCGGGACTAGAGCCCGCATCTCTCGCTGCAAGCCGATGATGGTCGTAGCGGGAGGCACCCGCAATGCGGTAGTTTTCTGCTAGTCGATCGCCTCCAAGCGACTGGTAATACTTGAAGAGTTATCTATGTTCTGATGCAGATTATCGAAGTTTGGTTAGAAGTGCGATTCTCGTCAAAACTTCGGCTATAGGGGTAAACTATTGCTATGGTCGTGAATATGACATTTTTTTTGGAGCCGCCGCTATATGGCGCCATTTCGACGTTTTGTATACTTTTTGTTGCCTGCTGTCAGTGAAAACTCATCTCACCGGGGTTATCAATGGTTCCAGCCATGAATAAGTATTTATTTTAGCACTGATACAATTTGGAGCCCATCTGGAGTGCCAATAAGAAATGCGAAAGTCCACGCTCTGCAGGATCCCAAGATCATCAAACCCTGTCGACCGCCCCGATTGCAGCTCCAAATCGCTATCCACTACACCACCGACGTTTCAGACAGCGTAGAAGCCAAAAGCGGTTTTGGAACTTCCACACTCTCTTTATACATAGCATGGCATTACTGCAAAAAGTTACCAATTTTGACCATGTTGTTTTTGATACACAGCTTGCGAGAACCTTCCAATATGCAAGCAATCCACGGCACGAATGAAACAGACCTCGTTTAATGCGTAAAAATTGCAGTTTTTGAGAAATTGTTTTCAATTCCTTTTTTGGCATGCAGAGGGCCATTCAGCGGTAATTGAGCACGGTTCTGTACTCCAGGCACATCCCAGTATATCATGCAGAAACCCGTTTTGAAAAAGCGCGGGTCCACTTGAAAGACCTCCCCTTGTTATTGTTTTAAAGTCTCCTAAGTGATACATTGGTGTATGCAAGATGTGAGGGAACAGAGTGAACAGCTGCGCATGCATTAGGAACAGGTACCAAAAGATAATTTTGAGAGTGAGAGGGAAGTCGATGCAACCTTTGATGAGTTTCATTCCGAAATTTATTGGCCGTCCATACTTGCGCTTCCTTGGAGATTTCGTGATTTCTATGAGCACGTAGGGGACCGTTTGTATCAATGTTTTAGCAGCTCTGTGATGCTTCTAGGCAGATTGTCTCGTCTAAAGCGATCGAATTTCTTCCCCATAAAGCAGTGTAGCAGAGAAACATGCTACGTAATATCTCGAGTAGTCATTGTTTTTGATTTAGTGATATTTTGTATTGTGGCTAAGGGTGACACTTCTTCAGCTGTTTCCGATTTCACCCCACTATTCGGTTATAACGGAAGCAAGATAAAGGGTAGGAGTGCAAACAGTGCTTCTTCCATAGATGTTTTCTAAGAAGAAAATTTCTCTCAATTCGGTTTTGCTTTTGCTCGATAATTAGGCATGTTCCATTGATGAGATTTGTCGTTTAGCATTCTTCTCAACGTACGCAATGATGTGGGTGAGCAACTCAAAGGATGACCTCGCGCACTTGCTGAGTGCTGATCTTGGAGGTGGGATTTATTGATAACTATGATGGAGGTTTTTTGACGTTGTACAGTGTCCTTAGAGCACTCACTGATATGGAAAGGGTGTTTACGACGACTACATAAACGAGAAACAAGCTGTCGAATCGATGTGCTGCATAAGTGAACAAAGACACTAGTTTTGTTTCTTGACAGGGACAGGATTCCACTTTTCAGCGTGCACGTTTGACGCGCTTCCGCAGTGCTAGCTTTCACCTGCGAGGTTTGCAGTTCATCCGGATCTTTATGCAAAAGCGTTCTTCGCGACAATGCGTGACATCACCTCATATTCTGCCATATGATTTCCTTGGTCGGATACTACCTCCTAGCGAAATCCCTGTCTCGGCGACGGTTGGCTTAGTGGGCGACAATGCGCGACACTACCTCACTTTGTGTCATACTAGATTGGTTCCCTGGCAGCTGCCGAACCTCTCTTTCCTGCGCAAGTATACGCCTTCCGATGTGTCCTTTTCCACCTTTTTGTCACCGCCGCCTACCAGTGATGATATCTATGTACAAAACGGTGTTCCATGTAATAAGAGTCATCATTACATGACGCTTAAGTAACATCTTGACACTTCATTATATTGTATCTATTTAGGATGTTTTGCCTCTTACCTCTTTCCCGCCCAAAGCCTCTCCCCCTCCCTCCACTGCCTTCCAGCTGCCACTGTAGCAGCATATGGAATAACCGAGAATGGGCTTAGTAGATGTTCGTATAGCCGTTGGCGTGTTATCACAATTACGCCATTGCCATTGCCAAACATTAAAAAGCTGAAGTCCGCAAGCTACCCTACTTCAGTTTCCTTATCACTTCATTGTGGACGGACATACATACAGTAGTGGCCAGAAGTTTATAAACAAACGGT
>KZ345066.1:18916-33572 GCA_002352805.1 Teladorsagia circumcincta | reverse complement strand
AGCAAGAAATGCAACTGCTTTCGCGTATGCACTAATACAAACAAGTATACAGGCACCAATACGAACAAGAAAATATAGTAATTTAAAGGATTATATGAGTGAAAGCCACCAAAATACAGGCAGCATTCCTTTGAATGCGTGCAGTTCACAGGCAATCGCGCAGGGAATACGTAGTCGCGCAAGGACACGCAGCCACGAGATTCGTCCAGCGGCCAGAATTAGCGGCCAGCGGCCAGCTTTGTAAGACCTTAGTGCCGTTGTCGCGCACTTTTGAGACGCGACATTGGCACATCTGTGCTAGGGGCTACCCTGTCTCACCCTAAGAATGGTTCTTCATGTTGGCTCCTCCCGGGGGTTTTGAGCATTGGCTGTCCTTAATCTTGAGTAGACCAAAGGCACACTTCTTCACAAACGCCTGTCGCACCAACTACACCCAACGAACACTAAAGAAGAGCACTCGCTATTTTCTTCGCAAGGTACTACGACTACTCCTTCGTTGAATGCCTAGTCAGCTGGAATTGAAAACGCACCAGGATGCTCATCATCAGATGCTTTGTTGATGTTTACCATAATTGTTAACTATTTTTCGGTAATGATCAAACTTCTCGAATTGGTTAACAACACCGGTTCAAATGGATTAATTGCCAATTTGCAGCAGATGGCTCTTGAAAATGACTTATTTCGGTATTATGTCGGTGCCCAGGCATACACGAACCGAGGAAAAGTTAGTCAAAGAAGTGCAAAACTGTAGTCGTGACCAAGACCCGAACCACAAACTGCCGACGAAGTGCGCCGATGAGGTTCTGCTTCACTATCCACTGCTCCACTTGACCGTCGGAAGCTGAAACAGGCTAAGAGCTCTGATGAGGATTCCACAACTTCTTCAGTACACGCTGTGAACAAGACTTCCTTACTGCCCAAATTTCTTGTTCTTTTCAGCGTGCACCGCATGGGATACATTTGCGAAGCGATCAGCAAAAAAATACAGTTCCAGAAGAACAATTTTCCAATCCTTTTCTGGTATTGGGAGGGCCGTTTAGGAAAAAAGAACCACAGTTCTGTGCTTCTGCCAAGAAAACAACCGCTTCGAGAAAGCGCGGCACGCTCTGAACGACATCCCGGTAAGAGACGGACTCTGTGTTCAGTGAACACGTATTCATACCTACGTTGCCACATAGACGCTTTGTTGTTGACTGTGCATCGTTGAGGGAAAACGAATTGAAGGACATGAAAACGAGGGAAGAAAGGTCAATGAAGGAAGAAAACTAGGAAAATAATGGAAAAGGCAAGCAACTGATGAATGCATAGGTGTCCGATGTATAATAGTAAGTGACGGGAAATCCTGCTAGAATAATTGGCCAATACTCTGGGTCAAGCGCTGATATGTGCGACGTTACCCTTCTCCCGAAACCCCTTCACGCAAATCCCGACGCACGGTCAACATCCAAAATTACTTCTGTCCGGCCGTGTAGCAATAGAATCGTCCGGAGACCGGCGCTTGTAGTCGCGGCCGCGACTTCATAACTGCAGTGGACGGGTAGAACATCATTCGATTTAAATTTCCAAGGAACGCTAAATCGACTCCTCCCTTTTAAATTTCAGTTAGTGCATGTGCAGGGCAGTTCCAAATGGCAAGTGTAGAGAGAAGTTCGAAAGAGTAAGGTTATCTAGAACGAGCTCACTAGGAATAGTAAAAACATGCTGTTAATTCAGTAATGCAGACTTCTGAAGATGATGGGCCAGGGCGAAAAAGGTTAATATGGACTGCAGCACGTCTGTCGCTATAATCGACGAAGTCATTTATTGCCGCGCCCATTGAAAAAAACTGCATCGCGGCGCCGAGCAAGTAGTCGCGCGCGACGGCGTCACTCCGGAACGATTCTGTTGCACGCTCCCCCTTCCATCCTACTATTTAAATAGTTACTTATTATTAATAGGGAGCGTAACCTCAAGCACGACATCGTTTTGCTTGCTGCTTTGCTTATAGTCGTTCTTTTCAAGCTTCGCGGATGAAGAAGCAAGCAGACAGACAAATACACAAACACATAGATACATACGTACACACAGGCAAACCGCCACACCAGTTTTGATTTTAATAATAGCAGGGTACAAATAAAAGTGGATCGGCTGATCAGTGTTAAGTATTTATAAATAATTAGGGATAGAGAATATCAAAGCCGTTGATGTACTGTGGCCATTTGTGGCAGAGCAGGAAGCAACATTTCTTGAAGGCAGTAGTCAGGATAAGACACTCATGGCAAATGTTTTTATCACTGATTTGGGCTGGGCTGCACTAACCAGGGAAGGATTATGGGTCGAAGTGGCCATATAAAATGAGACCCACACCGTTGGATGTGGCTTTCAACGCTGAATTTGAATCTGCTTTCCAAATCTGCTAAACAATTTTCTGAACAGAGTCATGAAGCAAAATAGTGCAGTGGTAGTGCTCCAGGCCCAGGGGCGTGAGGTCGTAGGTTCGATTACTTGACGTGTTTTCCGTTTTGCCTTTGTGACAATATGGTTGAGAAAGCTTCCCAACTACGCCACCTGATCAACGCTTGCCTTCAGTAACCCGTACAGGAGTGTGCGAGAAGTTCCAAACAAATTTGGGCGCTAATTCCTAATGACTGCACATAGAGCCTGCAAAAGTGTTGGCAGACGTTTCTGCAGAAAACGGGTGTGATATTTGTGTTTCTGAGATAAAAACACACCTTGGAGAAAATTTGTAGCCAAATCTGAGATTTTGGCCTAACTTCGAAATAAAATGGGTAGCCCATCTGTTCATTCATCAATCAATCGGCGTTACCTAGCCTCGAGACAAAATAAATTCCGAACTTGTTTCTGGAGAAAATGTTGTGAAAAATGTCTGGAATTTTGTTTGAATGATTCCAGCACTCACAGGGTATCATTTCCAAATACAAAGTTATCGCAGTTGGTGAGGGTCTTTGAACCGTGTGACACTACGCGAGCACCAACTAGGAAGGAGTCATTCAGTCATTGACAGTTTCACTGCTATTCTTCGCGAAGTAATGTAGGATGAGCTCATAGTCGACTTGTGAGGAGGACATGTGTATTGAAGAAGACACCGTCACACATTTGTACTTGATTTTTGACAATAAGTAAAGTCTATGAAAAATAAAATGGGAGTCCGGAAATCTTGATGGCTAAATCCGTCGCAAAGGTGGCACTCCTTCATGAACACAAACTTCTGGATATATGGAGCAGGACGCCTGCGCAAAAATGCTTCCAAATGTGTAAGAGATATTGGCGATAAAATGCAAAACTTCCTCCGCTGTAAGGATTCGAACCCTGGACCATGCTAGCATGAAGCAGACTACTTACCTGTTGAGCCACCGACACACATCACTGTGAACCGATCGTAGTTATTATCTGTGTAGCTCAAACTAAGCACCCCTCCAACTCCCTTCAGAGAGTCGTTTAGCAAATGTGGAAGACAGATTTGAAATCAGCGTCTCAGACTGTATGAGGAAATGTACATCTTTTTTCAAATGGCCACTTCGACTCACCACCCTTCCCTGGTAAGAAGGGTGACGGATGCTCCTCAATCGAGATGGCGCGCGGACGAGGCCTCAGCGTACCATTAGGTTGGAAGGAAAGTTCTGAAACACTAAAGCGCTCTTTCTGGATTTTCCCCGAATGCTCAGGAATCTTGCATCGGTGGTGCATAAAAGGAGCGGACGCTGCTACGTACAGTGCAAAATCAGCTTTCCCAGTAGTGGCGTTTGTATCGCACGTAATCGCCTTCTCCCGCGAGACCAGCGAGTGCTCATCCTGCGCGAGCTTCGCTCAAAGAGATCTGCTCACAAGAGGCGCTCAGAATTAGTCACGGCATAGGCTAGGGCACGTTTTTCACATGCCGGCTTCAGCTTGGCTCGGACGCTCCGCAGCGAAGACTTTGAGCTTTGTGATGCTATACACAATGACTGCCCATCTTGATCTCGTCCGCACTGTAATCAAAGTTGATTCTAGGCATTCGTCACGCATGCTGACAGAGCGTCCTGAGTGGTTTTAGAAGCTCTTCCTCTAGGTTCTTCAGGAGTTTGACTGGTCTTGGAAATGTGGTTCATAGGTACCGCACGATTTCACTGCGTGAAAATTTGCACATGTACTTCTCGTCGAACAGCAGCAAATATAGGTCGTGGCATGTGGCCATGAGTGCTCTCTGCTTTGACCATATGCGACAACAGCAGTGGCACGGAGAATGGGGGACCGGAGTTAGAATGCCTCGAATGCCTTATGGGGGGGACCATAAGTCGAGGCATTCTAACATATATTATGGGAGACCGTGATGCTGACAAATTTTTCGAATTAACGGTAATTCCCATGGGTGTTGTTCTATCTGCAGGACCGAAGATGACAAGAGCTACACACTGCTAGCTGCTCGAAACGATCGCAGAAAAGTTTCGAGGAGGTTAGCGACAAGTCAACCTGCTTTACGACAACGCTCACCGGCGCGGGCCTTCGGTCTCGAGTCAAGCTCGACGACGAGAAGGACTGCAAATCCGACTTCAAAAGGTTGTTTGACAAAATTCTCCTGATGCCTGCAATTGTGGTGTCAACCAATAGCCCGAAGGTTGGCTTAATGTTGCTGAGTCTGATGGTACGTTACGTATGTTACGTTATGTACGGATCTTAGAGAAAACAAGGAAAAATATGAATTTTAATTTTTGACTGCGGGGTGTTTCAGAACTTTCCTTCCAACCTAATATTTACTGTGATATCAGCTATGCCCGCCCACCTCCGTAAGTGGTGCGCGGCTGGCATAACGTGTGAAATCTGCTAGATAGATTGCCGTATCAACCGATGGAACGGCTGGCATGTCTGGAAAACTCGTCAAAACGTGTTCCTCTCCCGAAGCGACCTCCTTCACTGCTAGCGAGAGCGGGGGTTTCGTTTTCGGCCTTGTCGACGGTTTTATTCCGTTTTTTCTCCACTGTCGTTCCATTTTCCGTCTCGATAGTCAGGTTCAGTCGGCATAATACCTCATACTGAGCCTGACCTTTGCCTCTGATCTGTTGACGATTATTCGAGAAAAGTAGCAGGTGCGTCACTATCACGTCACTGCCTAGGGTGCCTTCGAAAAAATTATTGTCTGGTTGACCACTGATGTGATAGTTTCCGATTTCTTAGATTTTATGTATTCTCCATTGGAGATAGCAACTTCGAAGGTAAACACAACGATGAAAGTACTGCTCCACATCACTTTGCATGGTTTCTTGCTGTTGTTATCGTCATATACGTCACAAACTCAAGTACGGTAACAAAGGCTTTCAGACATTCTCACTACAGGAGTGGTTCGTAAACCCTTCCGCATCTGTTGTAAGTGTTAGGTATGCCTTTATGTGCAGTATCGTTGGATCGTCCGAATATTTCCATACACCCTTTATGGGGAGGAGCACAACAATAACAGATATGTACAGGTAAGAGGATAGTCGTCTGCCTTGAAAGCCGACCATTTTATTTTGATCCACTGTTTCTTCTAAAGTGACAAGTGGAGATGGCCAATAGCCATTTCCTTTTGTCACTACAGAATCGCGATGTGAAAGGGCAGCCTTCCGGAGCCAGCGCACTAGAAGTATTGCATCACAGGTTGCATATCCATTTCATCGCAATTAATTGGGATTCTGCCCAAAATTCTTGTGTCATTCCTTACTGAAGTCAGAAGAATGAGGCGGGAAGCACTGACATTTGAACACCTTGACAATAACGCGAGGTTCATTTGACGATGTGACAGGAGCAATTTTGAGACATTACCGCACGCCATGGATTCTGTGTACTGAGTGAAAAATAGCATGTAGGTTGCATGTACCAATCCCACCAAAAATCATGATCTCATTGGTTTAGTCAGGACGTGACCGTGACGGGACCTGATGAGGTGCTAGTCAGCAATATTTTATGAACACCTGGCTAGCGTTGAGTATTTGGTGTGGCGCACAAGAGAGATTTCTTATTCTGGAAAACTTTTTAGCAGACGGATCACTTTCGAAGTAACACAACAGCGAAACGACAGCTTGAAATATTTTCTTACTCTAAATTTTGTTGATCATGTCTAAATGGAATCTATTTTGTAATTTGTTAATATGATCTTCTTTTCAGACAAGGTCCTGATCAACAGAAATGGGCGCCGTGGAGTTGGCAAGTCCAATAGCTACGTGATAATTCTTCGTAAAGGCTCTAATGCTCATGATCTCAAACCTGGTATGCTTGTTCCTATGAAAGCTGAGACGCGACTTCCTACTCTCTGCTCTAGACCTGGTACACCAGGAAAAGAGTGTAAGCATCTTATTCTGTCATGGTCATTGGAACAGTAACAAGAACGAAGATTTTTAGCATGCAATGTCAATATTTCCATCAAAGTTTCATTAGTGGTCGAAAAACATTTTGTGAAATCACAGAATTGCGACAAGAGCTACGAATATGTGCCTGTTCATTTCGGAAAACAATTACGTTACGTCGTAGGAGAAGCAAAAACAGTTAACATCATAGATCTGACTCTATCTGGAAATATTCATCTGCTTCACGCAAATCTAGCTTTCTGGCCTACCTCCTCTTTCCTCGCACCACTCCACTTCTGAGTGTTAAAAAACCTTGAAATGTGCTTGTATTTCTGCTTTTGCTTGGGGATTCGAGCTCTGCTATATTCTTTCAATTCTCTCGCTTCTTTCTTACTATATTCATCTCCATCCCTCCATCTAATTGATATGTAGTAAGTACTAGTTTACCTCCACACGCTACCGCGTGCACGACAAGGAATGCTTTAGTGGAATTGGACGGCCTGTGGAGCGTTGAGTCTCACCGCTTGAGAACCCAACAACAAGTTTCTTCGTGAAAGTAGTCGTAGCAGTCCATTCCATAGGCTGCTCAGTTTTGCTAAAGCTCACCATTTGATACGCCTGGTGGAGGAGCTGAAGTGGTGTCGTCGAACAATCACTATGTTTTGAGTATCGGTATTATTGAGCAGTTGATAATAATTGAAGTTGGTGTTGGAATAGAGATACTCAGTAATCATGATAGTATTTCTTCAAATAATCAGTATACAATGCTCGGAGCTCTGGTGAGGGTAGCGGTCAAATGGCGACGACAGCGCAAATAAAATGAAGTGAAAAGAGACTTTCTTTTTTCACTTTTCTTCTTATTTTCCTTTTTCCTTTTTTTGAACTTTTCTAAACCTGGTTCTAGTAGCCTCTACATTCTTATTATCTTCATCTGTAAATATTGGGCGTTTCAAAAAGTTCTGTCGTTTTCTGACACTCCAAACCTGCACGCTTCTTTTCTCTTGAATTTCAGAAGAACTGTCATCAGTGTGGAAATCATTCCTAGAGTTTCTCCTGCTCTATCGAAGCCTCCCTCACATTTGCTCTAAAGCATTTTCTTGGAATTTTTTAATTTTTACAAACGTTTGTATGAAACATACTCGATGAGCAAATTGGGGTGATTTTCTTTTTCTAGCGTTTAATAGACCTCAAAGTAAGGGGAGCAGGCCAAGATATCAACAGTGTACTTGGCCTAGATTCCCACAGAATATGCCCTGAAGCAGTAGTTGAAAAAGTTATAGTAACTAGTGCAAGAGCCTTGGGTATGGTGAGAGTGGCGGTCGGATATTGGACGTTGAAACCGATTAACCAAAAAAATCGAATGAAGCACTCGTGTGCAGGAGCACTGAAGAGAGCCTGCCCAACCTAGAGGTGTATGGTTTGTGGAGTCAAGTCATACGGAAGTAGAGTAAAAGTTCAAAAAGATTGATAGGGGCGGCGACAAATCAGCAATTTGAAGGGTCACTTCCAGCTTATTTTATGCGATGTTGGTGACTCGCTTTTTACCCATTTGCGATTACAATGAAAACGGATTCTCTCCTATAGCCCACGAGGCCTTGTTCAATGGATCGACCAAGAACAGAGAAATGCAACAAAATCCAACATGGTGCTGGAACGGCCCTCCCTCAGTTCATCGCCTCCAGAGCTCCACCATCCCGAACAAACGTACCCCCCAGATGGAACTGTTATAGCGGAAGGTTCGTGCATTCGAACGGTCTTTATTTCAACTTAAACGGTTTGGCTCAAGCCGAAACACATGCATTTGAAATTCGGGTTTGGAAAACGAGAGAACTTTTGAAACATCACCTGACACCTAATATTTATATTATACTCTATCGGTGTTATCAGCCCTGATCAGCTGTCATAACTTTCTTCCCACCCCCCCCAGCAGTTGTCCCAGCAGTAGTGAGACCTTGGCTCCGAGAATTGATGAGGAGGGTGGAACGTGTTCCCGTATGAGCCAAGGTGTCGCTGCTGCTGGGACACCCGCTGTGAATTTTGTGAGATTTGCGTTTCAGTGCCTCTCATCGACCCTTATCAGCCGCTATTACTTCCTAGTCCCCAATAAACATGTTCCCACCCCACCCTCCACATGACTTTTTGTAACCAACGTCTCACAGGTGCAGGGCAGCCGCTGTGAATTTTCTGAGATTTGCGTATCAGCGCCTCTCATCAGCCTTTATCAGCCGACATCACTTTCTGTCCCCCACCAAATATGTTTCCGTCTTGCCCTCTAAATCACTCGTTGGAAACAACGCCTCTCTGCTGCTGGAGTGCGCTCCACAGATATCGTGATATTTGCGTGTTGGCACCTTATCAGCCCTTACCAGCTGCTATAACATTGTTTTTTTCCCAACGTATGTACTCTATTCCCACTACCTACGACATCTTTCAAATACGGCGCTCTACTATTTCATAGAAGCGCGCGAAGTTCGTGACAAGCAGAGCACAGACATGCTTAGCCAATTATACACACTGCGCTTTATGAACACCAATTTTGCCCTGCTCGCTGTCGCGCGCATGTCGAAGTAGGCTCCTGGGGCTGTGGGGCAAGTGTTGAAACCCATCTTTCAGTTGAACGATCAGGTTGCACAGATAGGGTTGCAAACGCATCACATGCAAGCAATTATTCCCCGAGATGGAACTCAAGTGCATGGCGCAATCTAAGATGAAGCATTTCGAAAACCTGAAAGCAGGTTCTTATAGAGCATGTTGGTTTCGATTTCGGTAATACTTGAACTTGGTTGGTTCCTTACTTGTTTTCTTACGGCGAGTACTCTATGTTGATTGATCAACCAATAAAACGGCTGGGGTTGCGGTGAACTCGTTTGGACGTGCCTCTCTCCCAAGCTAGCCTCCTCCACCGTCAATGGAAGCGGAGTTTGGTTTTGGGGCTTGTCGACGGTCTCTTTTCATTCTTTCCCATATCTCTCTATTTCGCATCTCTATACTCAGTTTCAATCGCCATAATACTCCATATTGAGCCTGACCATTGTCTTTTAAGAAGCGTTTCCAAACGTCTGTATACTAGTGATAGGAGCAGAGCAAGCCATCAAAAATGTGAGAATGGAAGAGTGTGAGATGTGAGTCGACGAAAATTTTGAAAAAGGAATTAAAAGTAGAATCAAGGATAGCGTGATTCTCGGTGCAGACTCACCTCATATGGCATTGAGAATGAAGCACAAAGTATAGGGTTGTGTGGTCTTGGGCTCTAGTTATCAATCAGATCTCGAACTTTTTTGCAAAATTACAATAAAGCCGCCGGTGAACTACATTAAGACACCATGCCGAGCAGAGGCTATACGATATGAAACTTTTGTATGTTATTAACGTTCGAGAAAACCAAGGTTCATGTACTTTGAAAACAAAAATTACTCTCGAAAACGAGTTTCACTCTGATTCAGACCAGGATATCATTTCGCAGCTGTCTCTTGTAGTGGGAGGGATGCAGATTTTTTCCACTGTTGCCCCCCATAGAGCACTGAGGCTATGCCTTTAGTAGGAAGAGAAACTTCAGAGTGCATGACAGACCTCTTTTTTGCGGCGTTCGTCATCTCTCAGGCAACAGTTGTTTCCCTGAGCAAGAAAAACAACTGAAGTTGTGGTCCGCCAAATTCATGCGACATAACAATTATTTACTCAGAGAACCGAAGCTTGTGGTGTTTCACCATGGCATGACAGACACCTCTCAAATATGTTTTTGCAGATGTCGTAACCCTTGCAAGACAACTAGAAAGGGCAGGAGTTATGTCGTCTCTTTACCAGGATCGCTCGCAGGTTTTGCGTCCGTTCACTGTCATTCGTGGACTTCATTCATTTGAAATGGCACACAACTACGATGCGGGAACGGCACAACTTCATAAGAGCTGTGAGGTAAAACCAGATTCAGAAGGCTTGGAAAATCAGTTTCAGACTTTTTTGGCACCATTTATTTGATTGATTGAAATTCTTTGTGCCTCTCCAGTCTACAAAAAACGAAAGGCATCGATTTATAAACTCAGATGTCCTCAAAAAATAAATGAATCGTGGGTTCGCACTAGATGGACTCTGAGGGGGAAATCGTTCTTTTAAAAGTATGTGAAACGACGCAAGGAATCTGGTGGCGATCTCTCTGTTGATTTCTCTGTGTGCTCTTTTTTTATTTTTCAATACACTGTAAAAGAACAGTCTAAATTGGTGGATCCATTTTTCACATAGGCGTGCCATGTGGAATGGCTAGTCGCAATATACAAATTCACGCATACAAATTCTGCTTTCAAACAACGCTTGTGAATCTCGTACACTGTGGCCTTTTTAAAGACACTTGGACCGGGCCGTGGAAAGAACTACGTGATATGGCGCCTACATAGCATTAGACGGTAAATCGTGAAAATGGTGTAAAAATTCAACCTTCAAAATTCCTGCCTTCGGGATTGTTTACTAAAACAAATAAAACGCTTCCGTTCCTTTCTTTCTTACGGTATCAAGCATCTGACCAAGGAATGCCTTCAATTCCTCGTGGATATTTCAATGGAGGTCCAGTCATATTGATAGATTCTGAGGCGTTGATATGAATATGGGCATCAAAACTGCTACGTGAACATTCTAATAATGTTGTGTACCTTCAAATTTGGCAGGAAGCGGACGCCATTTGATGTGGACACCTAACCAAGTTAGCCAAAGTCTCGCTCTGCAGCCGGTAGGTCATGGGTTCGCTGCACACCGCAGCGGAGATTTCCGCATTTCATTGCTCTTCATATCCAGCAAGTGGTGATATCCCTATTTTTGACCATTTTTTGACATTCATTCAAAAAGGCACGTTGTTCGAATGAGAAGGTCAAATGTTGACGCGGAAGATCGAATAGATTGCTGATGTGCTATTGATTTATCTTCACTAATCATGTCTGCGAAGGTACTTTCGATACTTAGCGCTAAATTCGAGTTGCATAAAGACTGCGGAGTTCCAACTCGCGGAGAAAGGACGCTTGTATCCTTCGTGGCGGAGACGTAGCTGAAGGTTCACAACTCTGTTAGAATGTTCATGTAGTAGCATCGATGTCCAAATTTATAATTGGTGTTCTAAACTCTATCAATATACCTGGGTCACCATTCGAAGTTCTATGGGGAGCTGAAAGCATTTCCTAGTAATTATGGAGACAGATAATCATGCGATCCCCAATACACAATGTTGTTGCCAGCATTAGTAGTAAGGTACTCGATAGGGAGCCAATCATAGACAGGACTGCTTTCCAGGAAGGTATTTGAGACATATGACTCTACTGCAATTAGAAGTACCGAATTAACACAGACGGCCCGGCGAAGTGGTGTTTTTATTGAGAAAGTTTTCTCACCATTGGAATCAGTAGCCTTGCGGCAAAAAGAAGAGGTATGGCATTTTGGTAGCGACCGGTGAGCCAGTCGACTGCAGACAACTCCAAGCCGAAAACTCTCAACACACTAAAGCGCTGCACCTACCAGTGTGTTGCTATTAGCAGCACTCTAAACTTTTTACTCTGAATTTTTTCACTTCAATTCACCTGTGTAATGATCGAAACGTTAACGCATTGTGTAATGATGCCGGCTCTCGCGGGGTAGCAGATATAAACGACCTTATTCTTGCTCGTCCAAGGTCAAAAAATGAAGGGCATACGGAGGGGTGTCGTTCTTCCTTATCCTGACAGGGTTCTATGCTTGTTCTACATCGATGCACCAATTGACACCCTCTTCCACAAGAGCAAGCTCAATTGACATACACCTCAAGGCAGCATCCTTACTATATACAGGGGGGGGGTCAAAAAAAAGTCACTTCCACTCATGTTCGAAGCAAAATAAATTGCCCCTTTCCGAATCAAGCCAAACGAGCCCAACTGCATATTAAAGAGTACTTTGTATTCTATCAGGAAAATCATATAGGGTTCCTCTACACCGACGACATCAGAAGATTTTCACACGGGACATGATGCACTGTACGATCTCAACGAGGTCGTCGAGAAACCATAGACCATTACGACGAGTCCGAGACGCTGGTCAGAAGCTATCTTGAATAGTCACAGCTAGTGTCTCTGATAAACTATTCACCACTCATCCGATTGAAGAAAATGCGCAGCAGCTTCAGAATGGCGCGATTATTGTAGGCCCCCTTGAGCTCGACTGTGATGACGGATGACGTCATATTCTGAGGACGGTGAAGTCAGTGGAGGTGGGCCTGCTTCTGCGTATGGGAGGAGATCTAAGGAATATAATGACACAAAAGTCCGAATTGTAGCGGCAGTCTTTGCTACAAAAAGTTCGATTATGTGCGTCATGGGCTAAGTGACTCTTTTTTTGCCCCCCCCCCTGTATGTATAATATGGAGCGCTGTCTGTCTGTCTGTGTCGCGAAATTCATAGCGCGTGGCCCAACTGCGCTGAGGCGTTGTCCCTCAGATAGGATGTAGTTGCTGGAACGGGAACATATTTTGCGGGGCAGGAGCTAATATCAGCTGATAAGAAATGAAATAGTGAAGACGACCATGGGAAATCTACCTTTCTGGTCGAAAATGGCTCGAACGTCAGTCGGTATATCAGAAACATCTCTTCAACTGCAAGCTTCCGGATACAAGAAGAAAAGTGCGGATCTGACCGGAAACGACAAGGAAGAAAAAAAGTCCTGAAAAGGAAATACTTGGAAATACAGAGTAAGGCAAAAGCTAACCGGTGGGGATAAAAAGTTCATTAGGAGAGGCACTTATGTCATGGATTGGACACGAGGATGTGGAACTCGTACAATGAAACAACGCTTTTTCACACCAAGAGACAAGAGGGAGACATTTCGAAAAATAAAGTTCTGTAGTCAGAACATGTTTGGCCGCGACTCGTGATACAGTCATTCGTACTGTTCTCATTATGTGAGCCTGAGCGGTGGCACAAAATGTAATCTAACTCAAAAGGTTGATTCAGGCCTTCGAGCACGGATATGCAGCCACTCCATACGACTTTGCGAATGTGAAAGATTTCGGAAAACTTCTCAGGGAAGTATGCATTAATTTTTCTGTAACAGCACAACATTATCGATAAACACAAAAATCCCTCTTAAATTCTTGCTTTAAGGCCAAAGTCAATATTGTGGCTGTGCCGGGGAAGAGGGACCCGAGCATTGAAGCCCCTAATCTCCAAGGTTGCACTAGAGACCAAAAGTACATGTCTAGAAGAAGCCAGTTCTTTTTCGATCTGAAAGGAAAAGATGGTAAAACAATTATACAGAAGGTCAGTTTTCTCTACATACAGGTAATAAGTTGTCCTGCTTTTCGAGTTCGTTATAAGCACAACGTCACCTCTTAACAGCAGTGGCCTTTCCATCGCAAGGTTCAATTCAATGGTGCAGGCATTCGGTCGATTACAGCAAAGATGGGTATTTGTAGTGATGACTGTGGAATTTGGCGTCATCTTGTGATTTCTCGTGTGAATATGCAATTACCAGTCACATTCATGCAATTATCTTACAAGGGAAGGATGGTAGGTCGAAGTGGCCATTTGTGATGAGATGCATATCACCCAGGAGGTCTTTGGACGCTGACTTCGAATCTGCATTCCATATCTGCTAAACCATTCTCTGAGCAAAACTACAGAGTTCGGTGTGATACGGAGCAAACTCGAGTTCAGCAGGAATATGATGCGCAAGCTTACCCAGAATGTGGACTGGTGGCCTAGTGGGTACGTTGCAGGTCGTATGTCTGTTAGGTCGAGGGTTTGGATCCTTGATGCGGGCAGATTTTTGCACCTTTTCAGAAGTATGCTTAAGGCGTTTGCGAACTACTTTTTCACGTTTAGAAAACCTTATCAGGGCAAAATCTGCAGTTCCCAAAGGAATTGGACCGTTTGGGACAATTCCGTCGTCGATTCTTCTGGTCCCCCTTTCTCCTACATTCTAAACAAGTTAAACATCTAAATCTACTGAAAATCTGTAAACGGATTGAATGGCATGCTGTGGAAGGGTTTTTAAGCATTGGGCATGATAACCCCGTATTCTCCCTTTCCAGATTGGAATTTTCACTTCTACTTCAAAAAGGTGCTGGGACTCTGTAGACTTGAGGAGCTGTCAATGCCAGAAAGAGGTCCTGACATGCGGCGCCTGGAGTTCATCGTTATGATAGCACGTTCTATTGCCCGTGCACATGAAGTTTCAACGATCAGGAGCTTCCTGCCCACGAAAGTTGTACTTGTGGGTAATGCAGAACGCACCAGCTTCTATCGGGCTGTACTACCCATGGTTGCTCACACTTTTTCGATGTAGAGATCAAATTTTCAATTCGGCTAGAAAAACGTCACAGAGGGTAATTTGACCTTCTGAAGACGATGGTCACT
>KZ345065.1:378050-395215 GCA_002352805.1 Teladorsagia circumcincta | reverse complement strand
ATCGTGGATAAAAGATGTGAGCAGTATGTATTCTCCTTGATGTTCCTCCCGTGTCCTAGTCTTAGTCCTACCGTCACTTACCATCGACCCCTCTGTGATGTCCCCCCCAAGGACATGAGCGCCAAAATCTGGAGCAGGAAAGCAAGTCAAGAGTGTTCCCAGCATACATGACGTGAGTGGAAGCCCGCCCGCAATGAGCGGTGAGTGCACTGGTGAAGGGCACAGCGTTTTCTACGAATCCTCGTTCCCAGAAGCCTTAGAGAGCGGGAATAGGTGGATAGAGGACAGAGAAGGAGGGGAGGTCAAATGCTAGTGGTGGTCGTAATACAAGTGGGCGGAGCTACCCACGAAACATTGCAACTCGGTTCCAAGAAGTACTGGAGCGTGGGAAAAAAGTGGCGTCTGACAACGAAGGGGAGGTCAACCGTTATTGGTGGTTAAAACGTGCACCAATGTGGGCGGAGTTTTCCCCAAAACCCATGACTCAGTTCCAAGGAGCCTTGACGACCGGGAAAGAGGTGGGTGATCCCGACAGCGGAGTAGAGATTCGCAGGTATTAGTTCGTGGGGCGTACGTCAAAGTGGGCGAGTATGCCGCGTAAAACTGTAGGCAGCTTCAAAGAGTGCGAGAGGCCGGGAAAAATGGGTAAAGCTTGGTTGAGGAAGGGGGTCAAATGCTAGTTGTGGGCGCCACTGAGGTGGGCAAATTTTGCCACGATGCACTTTAAAAATATCGATGGCCCTGTTTCATACTATTGCATTCCCATGTGATGCATACGCAGCTAAACTAGCATACTACATAACTTTCCCAGTCGTTCTCATTGGATTTACCACATCGCTCTCATCACTGAAAGAGTTTTCTACAAAGAGGGAGCGCATGGGAAGTACTTGCGCCACACAATGCAGTTACTTGGCTGCCAGAAGCTATATGTGGCGCTATCACGACGAAAGGTGAGCACGACTTTGAAAGCACTCCCTCCCCTCCCCTTCCGAAAGCGATCCGCACTAGTTCAGTTGGTGATTTGGACGAGCTGGGTTCCCAGCAGTGGCTCAACTGCTGGAGCAAAACGACTGGAGCTATGGCAACGGTGGTTTCTACTATCCAAAGCGTTCATACTGTTCTGCAAGATAAAATGGTGCGACCGCTAGGAATGTAATTGGTGCTAGGCGCAGGCGGAGGATATGCCAATTTTCAAGTAGAAGGAACTTCGGGAAAATTAGTTCCTAGTCCACCTCGGAGGTTTCTTCCCTAGCGAGGGGAGGTCTTTCAAGGATCTTGCGCTCTCTCAAAACATGGTTTTTGCATGATACATATAGAGGGAGCGCGCGGATTGCAACTCTATGGTCCACTCCCACATAGCCCTCTGCCAAAAAAAGAGGTGGAAAGCAATCCTTGGTTCGATTCCCCGCGGTAACAAAATTTTGCATTGTGATTTGACGGCACAAAATTGGCAGCAATGACTTCAGGATCAAAGAATCGATGTCCTACTTATAGTTAGACTTACGAAAAGCCTTGACAAATAGCCGTTTACCAAGAACTGATGGTAGGAAGCTGTGACGCCCCCGTGACGTACGCGACAAAGGTTGCGAGACCCATCTCTCTGCAATTACCCGAGCAAACTTCTCATTGTGATGATGTGATAAGGGGTCGTCGTTCGCATTGACTCGCAGTCATCGCGTACTCCCACTTTATTCGTCAATATTTTTGCTTGTTTTCTTGGCGCTTCTAGAGGGCAGATTCAGTAAAGAGATTAAGAATGTAGGTTCATGTCTGCACTCATGAAAGCGGCGGGCTCATTCCCTGCAGAAACTGCAGAATGGATCTAGCGACACTGTCAGGCCTTGGTTGACAGGCCGGCTGATGAAGAGCCCCGTCACAAAAACCATGTCTTATTTCGCAACATGTATCAGTGATGAAGCTTGGACGCCACTCGAAAGTGGTTCGCAGATCCCGCTCGAGTGCAGTGATCAGCACCTGAGGGCTACTGAAAAGTGAACTGAAACATCCAAGTCATGCTCCTACAGGAATCACGATTTGAATGAGCCAAGACTAGGGTAAAGGGGTGGGGGGGGGGCGGTGTGAAGTTCCACTCTTATGAGGAAGACACCAAGCGAAACGGCGTGGCCTCAGCGGTCGCGGAATCACTCAAGGACTAGGTCTCCGCTATGGACAGGGCAAACGATCGAGTCATGGGCGTGAGCATAGAAACGGACAAGGAGTAGTGGACAGTAATAGACGTTTCACCCCATTAGTATCAAAGACCACAGATCTGCTGGAACTGTTACTTTAAATCAATGCTATGTGTTACCTCAAATGTTCTTGACTTGCGTTGGTGCATCTTTTCATCCCATTAGTATAATACCATGCTGGGACTGTTGCTGGACCGAAGTTGAGGCAGTTTGGCATTGATGGAGAAATTGTTAATCAACCTAATAATAAATTAGTAAATGGAATAATTTCTGAACTGCCACCTTATTTACATGGGCCATTGACAAACGCTTCCACAATTCTGATTAGCTAAGTTTCGTGTATTTCAATACATTTATACGCAGCCAAAAGCATCACCACAGTTTTGGACCTTATTGAGCCAGGACCGCCACTCCGACAATAAAGCGCCACATGTCCAGGCGATTTACCCTGGATGAGTTTCTAAAGCGAGTCCTACCCCAGGTCACTGGTCAATGTTCGCCATCCCCACAACGATAATTTCCAGTTTCGCACATTCTTAATGGAAAAATGTGTATTTGTAAGTGATTGTAATTGTCAATTCATGTTCTGAAAATATACATTCAGCGGGTAAGACGTGGTGAGAACAGGGGTGGCTGCCGCGCGCATAGTCTCTGGATCATACCCCAGGCAGTAGCTAACGCACTTCAGTCACACTTCTATAGATGATTAGTTGTTGCCAGGAGCATTAGTACGCAAACGCGCCGGTAACTTAGCTCTAAAAAGTCGTAGTCTAAGGATCAAGCGAGAGATCATGATAAAGCGCGTGTATGACCGGGAACCAAAAGAAGCGTGATGTATCCTTTTCGCGGCCTGGTGTGCACCAGTCACAGCATGCTGGCCTTACCAGTCCACTCGGGGCTGCGCTACCAATGGTTGCCAGCTACAGCATCGTTCGACTATCATTTCAAAAAGGTATTCTTTTTGATGGGGTAGGGTATTGCCGTATCACATAACTTTTGTGTGGAAAGAGGTATCGCAAAGCATGATGTTTGTTGGCAGGATGATAGCCATTAGGTGAATACGTGCTAACGACTACTCACTAGGTTGATGGACCGTCCTATGCTAGTGGTCAGCGGGCAGGGAAAAGACCTTATTTTGCTTTTTTTTCTGGCGGATTTTTTCGCTTTTTTTCTCTACCATGTGAATCCAACACAATCTCAGCGTAATCACTCGCTTTCAACTTATATACATGCAGATTTACGGCATACTCCTCTGCATGCTTAGTGTGCGCGTCCATATCGAGGTTTCTTCGTTTATTCCTTTGTCTTTATTGTGCCGATCCCAATTAACTGATGAGCTCCGCGGGTTGACGGAATAATATGGCCTGTCTGAGGAAGGCGTCAAACGAGCCGTCCAAGTCATTTTAATTTGCGTGGTTTCGTCGTCTTTATTGTCTCAATAGTACTATTTTCAGGTGGTGAAGTTAAGCAGTGCCTTTAATAATAAACCCGTCGTGACCACTTACGAGGAAGTAAACAAAATCTGTCAGAAGGAATCTGCTGAGATCGTATCATACCATTCCGACTCCGAAAGAAAGTTTATTTTAGGTCAGTGAGATCAATTCTTCAAAGCAGGGCTCTACGTTAACACCTAAGGTCGAAGAAGGGGAGAACTGCCTAGTGAAGAGACAGGCAGACCTCCTGGGGGTGTGGACTGGTACGCAGTGAGCAGCGAAAGATTTCGCCGGGACGATCTAGCATGGCTCACTCTTGGCGCCCCAGGCAAACCACGCCCATCGAATCTAAACGCTCGCCGCAGATCTATACGCAGCGAGTGATTAGATAGCAGAGAAAGCGTTATACTGGAGAGGGCACAACGGTGGGAGTCGCATCAATGCGCAGGCCAACGGGAAAGGAAAGGGTCCCATTTGTCGGGTTCTGGGCCGTTTCTCATGGTTTTTCCTTCTTTGTGGTACCACTCACCATGCCTAACGTAATTTGAATGAGTTCCTTTTTCATCGTAAATACTGCCTTTAAATTTGAAGCACCAAAATATTTGTTTTTGACGGCCTACACTTACAGGGGAGGCCGTCCCGATTTTCTATTTTTTTTTGCTTTCTTCTCTCACGTGTACGATGCTGCTTTTCATTTTTGCTGAGCGGCCCCTGGAAACCAAAAAAAAATCGAAAAAAAAACTCATCAGAAAAGGCTAGGCTTTACAGCCTTGGACTAACTTATCGGACTTTTAGAGAAATCTACCCACACATTGAAACGCACTGGTTGCAGAAACCACGTTATGTTTGCCCGAATAGGTTGTGGCGGGATTGCATTGGCACAATAGGTTTATAGCAAAGTTCTCCGTCTTTGGTTGTCACCTCCTACACGGCACCAGATTGCTTCAGCGCCGAAGTTGATGTCGTATTTATTAGATTGGCAACTTTGTAATGTCGCTTTTGCGCCCTAGTTTCTCAGCTAAGACGAAATTTCTCAATGGAGGTGAAGCATTCAAGCGAGCGTCTCTGAGAGCACACTAGAAAATCGTAGGCGCTAGTGGGCGGGAGTTCTGGACACGAAACTTTGTTCTAAGTTGCTTGCTCAAGAAGTTGGTCTGCGTGTTGCATTTGTTAGGACTCTAAGTAGGGATAATGAACCACCGAATCTTATCTCATGCGGTGCACAAGATTCACCAACAACGCTTGATCTTCCGCCTGCGATTTCAGCTTCTCAGCACTGAATAAAGGACTTGAGGACGAGAAGCATGGGCATTGACCTGTATCTGTAAAAATGGTGAACTAAGGAAAGCAAACAAATCGAGCCCTCGCCAAGCTAAACAGAAACTTTAGGGGGATTTGACTGTGTGAACAATAGATTTCCAAAATTTCTACGTGCTACCGTTGAGGTCTTTCAGGCGGTTAGGAGCAGATGAACAGCTGAGGATGACTCCGAAACTGGACATGCAGGGAAAAAAGTCCTGCTTGTGCATGGTGAAACAATATAGAACGTGCCTAATATGGAGTGCTGATTGTTTTTCAGACAGATACAGCTGAACCCTACGCACAGAAGCCTGCCCGCGTGGACCAAACGCTGCGTCAAGTTGGTAGATCAGACCATTATAAAATTACGGCACGATGACGCAGGATCACATGTCGCGAACATCACGCAAAAGAAACTGGGGAGTTGGACCAGAACGTACTGCTTCCATACAGATATAGCACAGATCTGACGCCGTCATTTATCATTGAACCATGTCAATGCCGCACTCCTTGGTAGCAAATAAATTCATTAACCGCCGCGGCGTCAAAACTTGGATATCTAACTTTTTCGAACCATACCGAAAGAGTTCTACGAGGCTGGCCTCCATGCTTTGCGTAACAAAAAAAAGAGCGAGTGCAGAGAGAGTGCAGAGAACACACAATGAGGAAATAATTTGGAAATAGTTTAGGTTGATGCTCTGACATAGCTTTTATACTTAAAATAATCGTTCATCAGAAACGATATTTCAAAGTTGCCAACTCAATACATCTGGGACCATCAGTGAGGCGCTGCTCACAGTCTTCGATCAATAGTATATCCGAACTCGCGGAAAGAATTTTGAACGTATCGACTACGAAAGTCTGCGCACGAGCAAACGCGGAAGCGAATTGTTTCTGATGCGCATCTACTTACCAGAGAAGGATGATGGGTCGAAGTGGCCGTATGAAATGAGACATGCATCACGGTGTGTGGCTTCTGATGCTGATCTCGAATCTGCTTCGCAAATCTGATGAACGATTTGCTTAACGGAGCTTTTCTTGTTCCCCATGCAGTTTAACACAGTCAGGAGTCGGCCTCAGCAGTAGCGGCATTCAAGGTCAGGTATAGCGGAATAGCCATCATGGGCTGGTGGCCTAGTGGTTACAGCGCTGAGCTGTCGGTTTGGAGGTCAGTGGTTTGGATCCTGGCGGGCCTTTACGCTTTGCATTTTTTTGACTATCCCTTTGGTAGCAATGAAACATGATTTTTCCATGATTTTTCCGCCAATGGTTGAACACACCTTCATTTTCGATGAGCTTGAGATCATGGACTTGAGATTCTCCCCAAGTTGTGGCGCGCTGGATAGGGTTAGGGCGCGCCAGCATCCGTAGCGCGTGCTTCAGCCATTTCTGTGTGACACGAATGTGGCATATGTAATGAGGAAGTCAAGTTGCAGTTGGACAGAATTTCTAGAAAAATTCGAGATTTTGACAAAAGTTTGGCAAAGTGGACGAGTCACTTATACACCCCCTAACCGGTAGGCCCAGGGATGACCTATCTCCGTCGAAGGCGACCCTCTGTATATGAAAATAATACCACGTGAGTGCTGGAATCATGCGAACAGAAATTACAGCCATTTTTCCCAAAGCATTCTTTAGAAGCATGGCCGGAATTTATTTCGTCTCGAGGCTAGGTTACGATAGGTTGATGTATGAACAGATGGACTACCCATTTTATTTCGAACTTAGGACAAAATCTCAGATTTCGCTGCAAATTTGCTCCTAGGGGTATTTTTATCTCAGAAACACAAATACCACACCCGTTTGCCGCAGAAACGTCTGCCAAGACTTTTGTCCGCACTATGTGCAGCCATTTGGAAGTAGCGCCCAGATTTGTTTGGAACTACTCGCACACTCTTGTACGGGTAACTAAAGGCAAGCGCTGATCAGGTAACGTTGTTGGGAGGTTTTTTTTTTCAACCATGTTGCCACGAAGGCAAGACGGAAAACATGTCGAGATCGAACCTATGACCTCTCGCCCGTGAGCCTGGAGCACTACCACTGCACTATTTTGCTTCATAACTCTGTTCAGAAAATGGTTCAGCAGATTTGGAAAGCAGATTCAAATTCAACGTTGAAAGCCACACCCATAGGTGTGGTTCTCATTTTATATGGCCACTTCGACCCATCATCCTTTCCTGGTTAGTAAGTCCCCGTATCTCAGCGTTGGTGCGGAGTGTTCGCGTTGACACATCGGAAGCGCGAAACGGTTTACCACTTCCATTTCATTCATTCAATAGATTAGTCCTCTTTTGAGAGACTTGACGCTCCTCCCTACCTACGAATTGACATTCCAGTTTGCTAATCGGCACGCAATTCTTCCTCTCCGCAGATGAGCAGATTCGATCGTTTTGCTTGCCCTTCGGTTATGGCGTGAGGTGTGAGCAATGCCTAATCCTATCCTATCCTTGTAGGCGAAATTTCAGGGAAACTCGAAAATTCGACCTGACCTCGAATAAAAAAGCGGACAGGGGCAATACTGCTCGTCATGCAAGCCGGCGGCAATTTGTAGGCGTGGGCGAAGACCAAGCGGAACCGACCCGAAGACCAAGCCGTTGTGATTCACGGAAACCAAAGTTCGGCTTCATAGGAAACATCTTCTATCACGTCGCAGTCTTTGAGATAGCTCCAGCTTCGCAGATAAAGCTGTGCGGGTAGAAGAGCTGTGGACATATACCACGTTTTGATGGAGAGAAGGATTTGTTTAACTTAAGCGGGTCCTGTCCACCGCCGCTTGAGTGTCTGCCGTTGTCCATTTTGTAGTGAAATTTCTCACTGTTCGAGGATGATTACGGAGAAGCTCATGGTTCGCCGGTTGTGTACGCTATGGGATACTGACCTTATCAATAGCCAATTCTTCATTTTTGCATTAGCAGACGCCTGATTACAAATACGACATCCGTTCCTTTCCGATGGCTCCAATTTACGCTTCTTTGCGTCATTTAGCACCTTTCTGACTCTACGTTTTTTCGCAACATTCTGGAGAAAATCCGTGTATGTTAATGACTGATGGTTTTGATAATGAACATGATGTATATTAATCGCGCTGACGCTATCTGGAGCAAATTGGAAAGGAAAGTTCCAACCCAACATGAAAAATTTTCGCGGTCTGGTAGGTAACACATGAGTTCCAGTACATGCAAAGAGCCGTTTTAAAAAGGGCTTCACACCCTTAACGATCTCTTTCTAGTCCTCTGTGAATGTTCAGCAGGTTTGCGAGCATTGCAGTATTTTAGGAAGCACTGTTGTTCGTTTGAGCTCTGAGTAGGTCGTGCCGCGACAAATCACTATTTTGAAGGGTCGTTCTCCACTTCCGAGCCTGCTTTGTGCAATGAAGAGGACTTCCACTCATTTGCAACATAAAATAAGGAGCGGATTCTTTGCTACAGCATAGCAATCTTAAAATTCTAGGCTTGCCAAATAGGAGGTCCAGTAGACGAGAACTATCCAAACCGAAAACTATCCCTTACTCTATTTTCTGGAAGAACTAGATCAGTGACGTACCCCTTACTTATTCATGACCTCTTCTGAACATCCCAATATTAGGTTGTATAAGAAGCTTTCCGGCATTTCTTTCGGAAATTAGTTATTGTGGCTGAACGATAAGCCGATAAAAACGATAATCCAATTTTTGAACTGATTTTCCTGTGAAAGATTCCTGTTTCAAATTGAACGATATATCATTCGGGAGCACCTTAACAGCTCCATTAGGCCATTTTCGTATTTAATTTCGTCATCAGTCAAGTCCAATTTTAGGTATGTGTGACAAGGTGTTCAGTCCACAAAAATTGCCACATTATTTGAGAAAAAAATTCCCCAAAAACATGAGAAAATCAATCAGGCATACATTCCTAATTCAGTCACCAGTTGTTCTCAAAGAATTAGTCTCAGCAGGATTTTAAAAATTCGATGCTAATGAGGTAGGGAGAAGCGTTAGTCCTAGTCAATAACAACGTAGAAAGGCTGACCGAAAAACTCACATTAGAAAGCCGCTGAAAAGTCGGGAAGACGCCGACACAGGGGTGTAATCGATGGTTGTTCGGTTACGCCCATTTGCCAGCCGTGTAAAGCGCGTGAACGGCTGCGGATCCTTGCGCGGTTGCTAATCAATATCTCGCATTTCGAATTTATTTCTGCGTCTTTTTGATTAGTTTCACCTGCTTATCTCATTTAAAGCAGAGTGGGCTGCTTGAATCGGCTGCAATCTCCTCGGCCGATTCCAATCATGCACACTTCAAAACTGTTCATTCCCTAGTCAAGAAGTGCGACTGTACAAAAATTCACCCTAAAAAGCCGCTATGAAGGGAGCAAAACAGCTTTGAAGTGTGCGTGGTCGGAGTCTGCCGAGGGGATTGCAGTCGACTCAATCACGCCCACCCTGCTTAGACCGTTGCTCTAATTGTTGTATTTCTTTATTAGTACTCATGATATGGTTCTGTTTGTAATAAGGCAAATGCGACTGCAGCCGCATGTCTTGCTGGCGCGACCCATCAGGAAAAGCTAGCGATGCAGGCTTATTTAGACAACTCGTCCATGTCGCCGCTTCCTCTATTGTAGAGGTGAGGCTTGCTTAAAGGATTCACCGGCGGTGTTTTGCCTTTCTGTTCATTACCAGTCCATCCCCCGCCTAGAGTTTCATAACCGACTGCATCTCCATGAATTCGAACTGGGACTCTTGCTTTAACACTCCACTAGTTTTTAGTATCCTGATATTCTACAAACACCAGTTAAGTTCTGCGTATCAAACGCGCGTATCGAACGGGAGGCTTCAGCAAATTGAGTCACCTATGGAGCGGTCAGCTGAACAATTTTCAAAGAAACTCACTGATTGATTCTCTAAAGAGGGGCCTCATGCTTCAGAGATTATCCACCTCACCGAAGTCCACCGTGTCATGCGCGCGGTACCGTTTAGAGATAAATTGGTTTGTACATGTTGATATAGGTATATAAATACATGCAAATATACACAAAAATCAAACGTCGATGAATTGACCTCGCTGCAAACTTATTCGTGAGGCAACGTCGCTCCTGATTCAACTTTTTACAGAGCTGGTTATGCGAGTGTACAAAAGACAGCGCCCCAAAGACAGTTTTGTGCATGTATTAACCAGCCTTCAAACACATACCACGTGGGCTGACGATACTGACTATAATCCTAAAGTGAAAAGATACAATTTGTGCTATTGGGTGAGTTGCATGTTGTTCTGTTCAAATAGTGTGATCACGATACGGAAAAAAATAATAGAAATACAGACAATTACCTTATGTTACCATAAGTTGCCCGTTGCCATATGTTTCAGCCGGATCATATTTTTCTTGAAATAGCAGTTTTACAACCACACAAAAACTGAGAGATGGAAGGTCTCAGAACTAGTCATATAATATTTCCAAACCTGTTGAGTTCTCACGGATTACGATTTCCCGTCGGCGGAAAGATAAGCATTGAATTGAATGATTCAACACACGTGTGAATAGACACTCGGAACGCTTTTCCCTTTAGTTGAGTAGTAGGTCCAGCGACATATGATTCATGGCAATTCACTGGACAAAAAGTGTGTACAGGTTATATCGATAAGTCGGGTCAAGTCAGAGAGATCCGCCTCCAGTGGGAGGGCGTTCTCTAAAAAAGCAGTGCTCTCTGAAAAATCCATGACTTGGTTTTTACGATTCGGTTCTGAGAAGTTTTAGAGAGCAGGAAAAGATAGTAAGAGGTTAGAGAAGGAGGGTAGAGCAACTGTCAGTGGTGGGCGTGGCGCGCACAGGGGCGGAGTTATCCGCCAAAAACTAACCCTGTTTCAGAAAGTCACGGAGATCGGGAAAAAGGGTTCTCGGCTACGGATGATCGGCCAATTGCCCTTTATGGGCGTGGCATGCGCCAAATTGGGCGGATTCAAAACTCGTTTCCTACAACTCCTAAGACCGGAGAAAAAAGAATAGATCTGGCAACGGAAGGAAGGTCAATGGCTACCGGTGAGTGGGACGCGCGCAGCAAAGTACTTGGAGTTACACACAAAATATCGTAACTCGTTTTCAAGAAGTCCTGGAGATCGAGAGAAAAAGTGCGAGGAGTCTGGCAAAGGAACAGGGCCTAGAGGACGGGGAAAAGTGCATACATAGTGGCGGGGGAAGGGGTCAAATGCTATTCGTAAGCGCCACCGAGGCAGGCGGAGTTTTCCACGATGCACCATGAAATACTGATCACCATCTCTCATACTATTGCAGTGCCGACTGACTGACTTTCATATTTGTGATGCACGCGAATCGCAGCAAATTGGTATAGTGTGCAAAACATTCAGCGACAGTGCTCAGTCTCTGAATCAGTACAGCTATGTCTTCAACGTCTCTGAGACTGAGGTAAATTTCGTGAGAGCGAGGAGCATGCACGTGGCCCTGAGCTGTTGATAACAAAGTACTAGAGAAAACCGTTGCATCGAGCCCTTGCCAAACTACTCAAAAACTTGCAGGAAAGTTCAGTTAGCTTAACACCAATGTTTGAAGCCTTCTTGTTTGAATATTAAGGCCAGAACGCAACTGTCGGTGCAGAAGTGCGTTTGGCATTTCCGTAGCAAAGCGAACAAACAGTGCAGCAGCCAGCGGTGGAACTCTGTCCCACAGCTTCATGGAGAATAGAGTTTGTGCTTTCATTGTGAGCTAGTTCGGAAAGGGTAATGCTCCTCGAACATACTTTGAAAGACGGCCGTGTTTGGCAGCACATGGGCAGCTGAGACCGACTGAAATCGGACGCGCGGAAGAGAAGGTTGTGTCTTTGTGTTGCAAGACACTGGTGTAGCTCAACAAAGGGACTAGTGTAGCTTGAGAGATTAGTTGTCGGTTAGGCCGTGACTGTTGTTGTCTTCATGCAGAGAAGATTGTCTGCTCGGACCAAGAACTGCGTCACTTAGAGGTCATTCTGGACAAGATAAAATTGATACATAAATGCGCAGAACCCCATGCTGCGAAATTCAACGAAAAGGAATCAAAGTATGGAGTTCTCAATTTGTGGCCGATTAGAACATGCTTGGTGCATTCCGAACACCACTCGGTCAGCACAGCACACCATGACCGAGAATATGTTCAAGAACTTCGACGACGTAAAATTTTTGTGTTCAACTTCTTCGAGTCGATGCCGAGGCAGTTCTCAAAGACGCCGTTCATTCCTTGCATAGAAATGTAGAAAATCAACTCTTCAAAATGGAGGACACATTTCGCATTCAAGTGTCTCTATGTTATTTTTACAGAAGATGTGTTGGAGAACAAATCCTATCTCATCTTATCGGCCAATTTAATCACAAGGTGTGTGGTTTTAGACGCTGATCTTGAATCTGCTTTCTAAGTCTGCCAATAGATTCTCCGAGCGCAGTCGCGGATTTATTATTCGTCACGTAGTTTGACACACAGGAATCAACCTCAGCAGTGGCGGCATGGGCGAAACATAGTGCAACGGCGTTTATACATAGTGGCTCAGCGGTTAGAGACGACTCGTGAGACCGACGCTAGAGGGTCCTCTTCCCTCCCTTTGCTCTTTTGCGCGTGATCATTAAACAGCGGACAAATTATGATTCTCTTATTTTTCGTCAAGTGTAGTTTGTTTTTGACGAGTTCAGAATATTCCCTTTGAACTACTCCCCAAGTTGCTTGGTTCCGGGTAGGATTTAGCCACCAGTGTCCAGAGCCCTTTCTTGAAGAATTTTTGGATATATGGAGTTCGATGTCCGTGCTCAGAAATTATACCTCTGGGGTCGATTTCTAGGGAAATTAGAGAATTCGACCTGTTTTCAGAAAGTTTTGCCACATACAGGTACCGGAGTTGACTAATGTTAGACGACGGAGCGAATATTCGGAAATAATGTCATGTAAATCTCGGATTCGTGTGAACAATAGAGCTATACATCATTTATCCTCTCCGAAGAAACATGGCAGTACTAATATGCTTCGATGATCGTTGATGGATAGATCGAATGACCGATCATTGATTTGGTCAAAATCAAATTTGGCTACGCATTCACCTCAAGAAGTATTTCGATCTCCTAGACACGAATATCGCACCTTCCAGCTACCAAAGCGTCTGGCGAACGCGCCACGGGCCATTGTGCAGAAATGAGCAATTAGCGTCTAAACCTGCCAAGCTCCTTGCAACCTATGGGTAATAACAGGCAAGCCCTTTTAGACTCAGTTATTTCCGTTGAGGCAAAAGAGAGAACCCTCCAAGAAATTGATTTCCCAAATACTGCCCATGAGTCCGAAAGCACCGTTCCTTAATCCCTTACAACTCCGTTTGGGATCGATGAGAGATTTGAAAGATGGATTGCAGATCAGCGTCCGGAAACACATCCAATGCGTGCTCTCTATTGGATGATGGCTCCTATGGTTAAGCCTGAGGAAGAAGTTGATTTTCCCTCCCCCTCAGGCCTAACCTCAGAAACTGTTTGCTCCCACTCCTGGTAATAGACCCAGCCTCTCCTAGAAAGAAGGAACACTACGATCGAAAGGGAAAACAAAAAATAAAATCACAAAACCAAGGTATGTACACTGGTGTGCAAAACTTAGGGACCAAAGCTACTTTCAATCACTGTGCCTCTGCCAGACAAGATAGCTCAATGAAATTCATATCATATCACGAGAGAACCTTAACGATACTGTACAGAAAGCAACTGACAGAAATTCGGAATAAGACGAATAGTTATGACATTTTTATTCAACCATGTCGGTTACACATAAGTCTTCACGAATTGTCCTGGTACCACAAAAGAAGTTACACGGATCCTAATAGGGTGTGTGATCACCACGGACAGCAATGCATGCTCCACAACGCGATCCCATACTCTCCACGAGGTTGGTAATGAGTTCCTGGGGCAGGGCATTCCACTCCTCAATCAGTGCATTTGACAATTGCTGGATCGTCATTGGTGCAATTGGTCGTGCTGCAATGCGTCTACCTAGTGAATCCCACACGTGCTCGATGGGATTTAGGTGGGGGGAACGGGCGGGCCACTCCATTCGCCGGATATCCTCTCGTTTTAGAAGCTCCTCCACCTGTGCTGTTCGATGCGGTCGCGCATTGTCATCCATGAAAATAAAGTCAGAGCCGACTGCAGCTCTGAAAAGACGGACATGACGTAGGAGAACCTCGTCGCAGTAACGCTGACTGGTGAGGGTTCCATGCTCAAAAATCTGGAGGTCAGTACGGCCATGCGACATGATGCCTCCCCATACCATAACACCTCGACCACCAGAACGATCACGTTCGACAATGTTTCGGGGGAAGTTGCGTGTTCCCACCTCTCGCCATATGAGGGTGCTTCCAGAATCACTGCTCAGACTGAACCTGCTCTCATCCGAAAAGAGCACACGGCTCCATTCCTCATCGGTCCATTCGCCATGCTCCTGGCACCACCGTAAACGGTCTCGCCGATGCGCGGGGGTCAAAGAAACACAACGTAGCGGTCGTCGGGCGAAGAGACCACCCCCATGCAGTCGTCTTACCACTGTAGTGCGTGAGATGGCTCGCCCTAGAGTCCTGTTGAACGTCGTTGCAATAGCCGAAGCCGACTGACGAGGATCTCTTCTTGCCTGCTGCACAATGTAGCGGTCGTCCCTTGGTGTAGTTGTCCTTGGTCGGCCACCTCCTCGTCTCCGGGCAGCAGTACTAGAGGTTCGGAACGCTCTCCATGCACGTGAAACAACGCTGTGAGCGATACCGAACTCCTGGGCTACACTCCTCATGGTTCGACCTTCTTCGTTTCCCTATGATCCTTCCTCGAGTGAAGTCATCCAGATGCTCTCTTCGGGACATGTGTATCAAAGGATACTACCACAGTTCTTTGCAGCTACTCGTTGATTGAGAAAAATTTTTTTTTTCATACCCATCAACAGCCTCGATTTGCGTGGGTGCCCTTATTTCGCGTCTTATTTGAAGTCATATCCCACGGAGAAAGGTCCAGCTTCCTGTGCATAACCACTAGATGACTTGCGATATGCTCCCACACTTTCATTTATTTCCACCCACTCATTGGTGTTTTATGTTACTTTATCCATCTGGTCCCTAAGTTTTGCACACCAGTGTATTTATTCGCGCCCTTATCGGGGCGCGAGGCTTGTCGTGAAACGCGTTTTCTTCTCCCATGATTGCGAGGAGAGATGGGGAATGGCTAAATGGAGTATTAGCGTTTTATATGAATAATTCAAAAGAGTTCTCATAGGGCTAGTTATGCTATGTTTCCAGAGTTTTCTAATATCAGAAATCTGCCAAGTTTTTCGCGGAATCCCAAAACCACTGTTTTGTATAAGCTGGGGGATGAATCTGCTGTAGCTACGAACGTCCTTTTTTGGAAACTCACATATTGGTTCATCGGCGCTCTCATGGAACCGCACACAAAAATTTTGAAAATTCAAACAGTTTTCTTCTTGAAAATCATTTGAAATGTTCACTGCTTCAGAAAAATCGTCCCGTTGCTTCGTTCCTTGTGCACACGCGTGTCATGTGCACGCAATCAAACATTCATAACTTTTTTCGTAAACAGCTTTTTGCAGATGTCGAAGGCCAACTATAATTAGACGATTAGCGATTTCAAACAAGTTTCTGACGTTTTTCAAAGATTACTCTCTCAAAAAATAGTCCCGTTGTTCCGTCTTCTGGGGGTTTGGGGTCCGATTTCTGAGAAGGGGTGAGTCTTCGACACTTGAACATTCATAAATTTCTTTGTAGCCTACTTTTTGCATATGTTCGAGGCCAATTAGTAACTAAAGATTAGATCTTTCCAATAAGTGCTCAAACTTTTTAAGGAGTCACTCGTTCAAAAAGTAGTCCCGTTGTCCCCAGTTTTCCCCCTTGACTTTTTGAATCCTTTTTTCCTGGACCGCGACTTTGCAACTTCGAAGGGTCATCATATTCTTCGAAATTCATGAAGCGGTAGGAACTGTTAGAATCTACACGAAGAGTACTTTGAAACAAGTATAAAAAATTCCTGAAATTTTTTCTTCCACCTAATTTCCCAAGCGGCCCTAGAATTCTTCGGCAAGTTCGCTACACTTTGTTCCGCGTAGATTTGATTTGAAAGCATCAAAATTCTCTTGTGAGAGTTTGCTTGCTTACGGCCACTGACAGAGGGGAGTAAGCCTGCTTGGATACATGCCGTGTACCTTCTATTGTTAGAAGTCGCACTCACATTTGAAAGTCCTCCATTTTCCCGAAGAAGGTGAAAATAGTATCGCGATTGTAGGTGGCAGTGTACTGTTACATAGTGGTCCTGTTTCACTCGTTTCACTTGTAGGATTATATTATTTTTTTATTTTTACTTATTTATTTTAGTTTTTAGAAGATTACCAGTTCAGCATTGCATTGCATGCATTCGCGTGCATCACACGGGACTGCAACGCACGGAACAGTGTCACCGATATTTTTCTAGTGTATTGTGGCATGCACCGTCCACCTCGGTAGCGCCCACAAATAGCAGTCAACCTCCATTCGCCAACGTCCATCCTCTTTTACGGGTCAGAGCTCTCTTTGAGCTAACCGTGCATGATACTTCGCGGCAAACCCTTCGCACTTCAACACAGTCCCACCAATACCTGCTGACTTCTTTCATAGTCGAACTCTGTACTCTATTTCCACGTTCTTATGGGCTGTCTCAAAATTCCTGTCTCAATTTCGACATTTATGTTTAAACAAGTTTTATCTCTTCTAGCAAACAATTGATCAACAACACTAGCACCACAATGGTCAATGATATGCGTGCATTTGCTAGAGAACGTTTTGAAGATAGCCCGATGGAGCGATGCCGGTGCTATATGGTGGATGAGGTATCGTGGTATCCTGGCCATCTCCCTCAGAATGTTGGGGTGACATTGCAATGTGAGGGCGGGTGTCCATTAGGAGAAAGGAGATTCTGAGACATTTTTTGCGGTTCCCTAGCAATAGCGAAGCCAGCCGTGAGAGCTTTTCCACACTGATTTTCGCAATGCTTGTCTTCGTACAGTGAAGTGGTTCCTAAATCACGCCACCTGCCACTACAACAAACCAAGAACAATATTCTCAGAATACGAAGTTCGGGCTTCAGTTGAGCTGGTGCCTCCTGTCTGCCAGGTAACCGTCTGGCAGGCGGACGCTGTTGTTGCAGTGGGTTCATGACTCGTCTCCACCAGGGTGAAAATCGTGCCGAGGACGTGGTCGCAGAGGTACGACCCCCCCCTGAAATAGAAGTCTTGG
>KZ345065.1:352076-367652 GCA_002352805.1 Teladorsagia circumcincta | reverse complement strand
GAGGGTCCTGATCAAGAATATGACACTTGTTTTTAGCGGCGGCGCCAAATTGGCGCCATTTGGCGCCAAATGGCGTCAAATTGGCGCTAATTGGCACCAATTTGGCACCGGCGCCAAAAAAGAATCGTAATCAGGACCCTCGATAACCCCTATACACAAGCTTTCAGCGAATTTGGTGCAATTCAGTCATGGCGCTGTTTGGCGCCAAATGGCGCCAATTTAGCGCCAGCGCCAAAAATGGATTGCATATTTGAGATCAGGGCCTTCGACAACCCCCATGGGAGAAGTTTTAGGGAAAAAAAATTTTGAACTTTTTTGGTGAAATTTTGAAGTCATGATATTCTTTCTTCAATAAATTTCTAGCGGATAGAGATTTCCTCTGCCCAGGGGCGGCGTAGATAGATGAGGGTATGAAGATTCCTCACAGCAAATGAAATCTCTCGAAGACCTCCTTTTGTTTACAAAAATTCCATTTGAAGCCCGTCAGCCACCGGTGGCTGACACGGTCCGAAGTGGACTTTTCGTGCCAGCCACTGGTGGCTGACATGGTCGCGAATGGGTTAACCTAGGGTTAACGTGTCGTGATTAGCTCAATTGAATGTTATGGTTATCCGAACACATTCACTCAGGTTCTTATAGCATTATTAACATCAGAAAACCCATTTTAAGTGAGACTTACGATTAGAGAGGTAATTTCTGTAGCTAATTCGTAATTAAGCAGCTGCGCCCCCTCAGTCCCGTGGAATTTCTTTTCTCTGGTCAGTTCATCTAATGTAAGCAGGAGTTAAAGAACTAGCTGCAATTCCCCGCATTCTTCAGCTGCTTTGTGCAGCCCTGTTTTCAATCTTTCGATCTTTTCTCCCTTGCTTTTATTATTCTGTTTTTCTCAGATTAAATTAAGGAACCTCGTGGTTTGATCTAGGCTTGATTCGCGGTTGTCTTACTCCTGAAGCATGGTAAATAGTACTGTGCTAGTACAGTAGGCCAAACATCAAGAAAAGTTCCTAGTGATCGCATTTAGAGAAGCATGTTCCCAAAATGTTCCCAGCAGAAGAATTGCGCATATATCTGAACGTGCATCAGTCTCTTCGGTTTTCCGAATTGTTTATCGAAACAAATGCAAAATTCTGTTCCACTCGTTCTTATCTGGACGATGGTCTCAATCTAGCGATTTCTGGGTGAAAAATAATTATCAATTCTCCGGGAAGGATTCCTCCAATTACCATCTGCAATTGGGGTCAAGATTAGTTTACTACCGTCTCTGCTGCTTGACTCTGACAAATAAACTCACCAGATCAATGCCAGCATTCTCATGAAAGAGTCTAAACTTTATGAAGTTTGCAACTCATGTAGTTCCTTCAACTCTTTTTCATTATTTTGAAAAGTTACTAACCAGAATGTGCTGAATCTTCTGCGTAAATGTGAGCTGCCTCTGGGGCACTCTGAGGTTCGACGATTCAGCCTTGCTAGATACACTGCTTTTTTCCACCACATCCGGATTCTCGTATATGCCTCGTTCAGACTAAAATAGCGTAATTTGTCCTGGAATCTCTTAAGTTGCTATACACACGTAACTTTTGTGGTGATCCACATCCAATCCGATTTTTAACTTACTAAGGGTGACTAAATTTTGAGGACATCTGTTGTCATATAGCACAGGGAACAATCTCACATCAAGTTGATGTGGTAAGCGCGCCTAATTATGAAAGTAGATGAGCGATTTGGGCTGAAAGGGAAGAAAGCGGTGAAGGTAGTGTCGAATATGGTGACCCTGAAAACATTCCAACTTTAATCCTGCAACAGTCTATTCTGGTGTGGAGGCGTGTTCGGGCGAGTTTTCCGAATGTTGATTCGATACCAGCATCAGCCGGTTCCATGCCATGTAGCGATGAATTCGCCACTAGGCGATTATGTGGATTACAGCCCACTTAGCCAGCAAGCAGCAGGGTGAACTGACCAGCAATAGCGTTACACTGTCCTTTTGAGGCATTTCCGCACCGACACCCCCTATCCAACAACCAAATCAACTCGTTTTACAGGAACCAACGACTCGCAGACTTTCGCGTTTGCACTCCTACTCTACTCGAATCATCCTTCGTATGCTGACCAAGAGCGTCCAGTGGATGTACGCAAACAAAAAACTAAGAATGATTGGGTGATCCCTAGGAACTGAGAACCCCACCTCTTGCTTATCGGGCAAGTGCGCTACAAGTTAGCTACCGGGGCACCATTTCATCCCAACTCAGCTTTTCATGGTATACGTACCATAGCTTTCACCACGTTATCACGTTATACGTGGTTAGAGGAGAGAAGTTTAATTGTTGGTGGTGTGTGTGGGCAGAGTTTGACACCGAACTTACAGCTCGGTTCCCGGAAGTCTTGGAGACTGGAGAAAAAGCGGATAGAGTCCGACAATGAAAGGCAGTTCAGTTGCCATTGGTGGGTGGAGTGGGTAAATTGGCGGAGTTATCCACGAAACGTAGTAGCTCGGTTCCAAGAAGCCCTAGGGACCGTCAAAAAAGTGGATCAAGTCTGACAACGAAAGGGAGGTCAAGGACTATAAGTGGGTGGGCCCTACAGTAGAGGGGACGGAGCTACCCACAAAAAATCATGGCTCGGTTCCGAAAAGTCCTGGAACTCCGAAAAAAATGATAGAGTCCGACAACGCAAGAAAAGTAAGAGCTCTCTGCATAAAGCTCTCTGCGCGCCACTCGGCGATAGTAAAGTAAACGTATTTTAGTGAATTGGCAATGATGGAAGCCGTCGTTACTTATGATTGAGTCTCATCAATTCAGCACTGTTGCATATGCTCAATAATCTATGGCACTTCACTAAAAATGGACTTCTGACGCAAGCTAGTAGTTCTTTATTGTAGCCTGCACCATGGGTTGGCAAGTTTCAGATAAGAAATAGCCAGGACGCACAAAAAATGTAATTAACCTCTGAAGGAAGCTCCACTGGTACAAGCCACGTCTTCGGATGCCATCCAGGTGTGTGAACGTCATCTGGGGTAACAAGTAAGAAGAAATACCTGAACTGGCAGATTATTGGTAACATAGAGACAACTGAGCTAACAACGAAAGGTCAGTTGGTCATTCCGGTTACTTGAAATCAGATGAAGCGAGGCTTAGGTGTATACCCGTAAATGTACGTGCCTCGAAAAGCAGGAATCAAAGTTGTGTTTGCTATGCGTGGAACGAGAGGTTATGAAGCAGGAATGGAAGTCATGAAGCGGTGGTAGTGGCCTTCCGTCGTAGGCAAGAGGTCATGAGATAGCGTCCGTGCCAGAAATATGCTGCTGCGTGCTCGTTCCAGAAATACGTTGAAAGTCTTTCCAGCCATTTTTCAAAAGAGGAAGGAACGTTCGAGAAGGTTGATCTTACGACCTTTTGCCTATAGGGGCACCCTTGTTATCTTATTCGAACCAGGGAGCATCCCTCTGGGTTCTCTAATACTAAGGTTAAAGTAATACGAAAATGGCACATTTGAAGTGTACTTTCGATGAGTAATGGTCAGTGCTACACATCTCACGCGCCATACCCATGTCCTATTCAGCACCTGGTCGTAAGATCAACCTTCTGCACCTGGTCGTCCACTTTGCAGGATCCCCACCCCTGGCCTAGTCAAGGGCGTGCATTCCCTTGGTTTAGGGCCATTTCCTGGGACCATTCCAGGCCAGGTCGAAATATGGAAGCGACTTAATAGCAATTCATTACACCGGTACCTTCAAATGTCTACCACAACGTGTCACGAGCGCTCTTATCTATTTGGTTCTCCAATAAGAAGTGCCGTTTTTCTTCAAACAAAAGCTTTTCAGGCTGAAATTATGAGCTCTCATATCATGCCACATGCTGTTCGGAAGAGAATTGTCTGCTCTACAAAACGGCATGCTTGGCACAATTAATGCGAAGTTATTGAATTTTGAGCCTGCGAGATGGGAGGTCCAGTCAAAGAAAACCAGCCAAACCGACAGAGCTCTATCTGTTTTCCCCTAGGAGAAATCAACCAATGATATACCCTTCACTTACACATGACTGCTTCTGAACATTTTGCTGCTAGACTGTAGAACACGCCTTCCCGTAGTTCTTTACGAATTTAGTTTTTTTGGCTGAGCAATAAGCTATAGTGATTTTTAATACGTTGGCGACGCTGTGCGACCCATGCGCTGATCACCGCGTGAGACCGTGCGGAGCATGCGCTACACACCCAAATCTTTAGTTTGTTATTTTTGTGCTGATGCTTTTACGATTTCTCGCATGTATTCTACAGAGCACATCACTATGTGACCAAGAACGGTGTGGTTGCCCGAATGGGTAAATATTCTTTACCTTAGCGAAGGTTTCCCAACCCCTGCCGGTTCTTCAGTTGGTTCATTTTCCGTTTATTCTGAATGCTGTTGAACATACAGTAGCGGTCAAAAGTTTGGAAACTTTTTTGTTTTTGATCTAGCGAAGCCAATAAACGACGAATTTGCCTCAAATTCTCGTATAATATACAAAATTAGGAGCAAAATACGATGCGTAACCCGACTTTCTGAAAATCCGAGCCATAATTGAAAAATACGATTTTTTTGAAGAATTGGCGCGTCAAAAGTTTGGAAACTTTCTGTTTTCCTCGTTATTATAATTTCTTCTCCTCAGTATTTGCACGTTTTTGTCAATTTCGGTGAGAATATAAAGTATTACGTGATTTTAAAACGAATTCACGTGAAAGGAAAACTTTACTTTCATTTCAGAGGTTTCTCTAGATCCCACAGTCCGAAGTATGGAGAAAATCTGTTTCTCATCAGTTCATCCCCTACAAAATCGCTATCATCGAAATTTTTTAGGGTCACCAGAGTCCAGCAACCATCAAGAAAACGGCCCAGCTACAAAAACCAATTCACAAAGAAATTGGCCTTTTTCTAGGACTCTGAAGTCTGGTCGGCCCGTCCCGTCCCCCGTCACCATCTACCAAAAAACGACTTTTTCGGGTTTTTCTCTCAGTCGATCGCAAGCGGAAGTGCTGCTATACGTCCGCTAGGGCCTAGCGAATATTATGGAAGATGTCTCAACAAGGAGCCCTCTTTGGGCTTTTAGAGCAAGATGGCCCAACTGGCTTCCGCCCACAAGCGATGAACATGGACGGAAGGCTGGAGGTACAAAATTGTGCTCAGCGACGAGTTGAATTTCTGCCTTCTTGGAAATGATGCTGTGAACTTTGCAGAGTGATCTGTCAACTGGGAACCTCATTTTAGGTATCAGATTCCGCAGGTCAGGAAAGGGTGGAGCAGTGTCGTAGACGAGGGTGTGTTGGACCATCAGGCGATTTCTCCCTTCTCAGTACCCAGCGAAATGTCGGCTGGCCCTAAACTAAGGATAGTCTAAAGAATGCAATGCTACCATTTGATGGTCAGAACTGGCCGAGAAATATGGGTTCTCGATGAAGACAATGATCCGATGCAGGCCTACCTTCTCATCGTCGCCTTACTAGACTCAGAAGAAAAATGCTGTGATGAAGGAAACAAGTCAAGATTTAAAAAATAACTGCGTTGTGCACCATAGAGAAGAGCTCGCATATCGTTCCTTCCACGTTTCAGCAAAAATTCTGCCGAACAATTCGATTTAGCTAACGAACTGTAGGATTTCACTTCAGATCCCGTAAACGACGTTACAACTGGTTCAGTGTTGCTGAAAAACGACGCCATCGTAGAACTACACAATTATTCAACAAATTTTCGAGTTCTCATGCGGATTGGAGGGGTACTGTGCTGAATTCGTTTTAAAATTGCAGAGTTTCCAAACTTTTGACGCGCCATTTTTTGAAAAAAATTGAGCTTTTCAAAACTGATTTCCGGTTTTGTGGGATCGTGCACGGCATCGTATTCCGCACTCGATTTTGTATATAATATGAGAATTTGAGGCGTCTTCGTTGCTTAATGACTGCGTTAGATTGAAAAGAAAAAAGTTTCCAAACTTTTGACCGCTACTGTAAGTATAAAGAACAGTAGTGCAAGTAAGCACAGACCTATGCGTACAGCAAGACATTTTATTGGTGGAGCAACCTCATCAAAAATAATTTCTCCACAACCCTGAAGGCAGCTAGAATTGCCTTTTCGTTGCCATAACAGCCATTTCGATGGGCTTTTATAATTGTACCATCTGGTGGGTTTGATGAAACATGCAATATCATTGAAACATCTTATCACATCCGAGTTTTGCGCTTTTGCAGCTCAAAATTCACAGATTTGATGTGAGGCATCAGCGCCTGCAAAATCGCTCTCTTCTTACGCGGCGCCAAATCACAAAACGTGCGCTATCGTCAACGTGTTAAACTGAAAATTCCCCCCCTAAACCACAATTGTTTCGTATAGTATATACCATTCGTGAGCACTTCTAGTGCTCTTCGAATTTTAGGCCTGCGTCATAGGGTGCTTGGTACACGAAAATGACCTCATTACTTTGAAAAAAGTTTCCTTCGAAAAAGGGGAGAAAATCAATCAGGCATACATTCCTATCTTAGGCATGAGTTGTTCTTAACATACCACTAGTTTTTCAATGTCTCGGCCGTGAAGTATTTTTGTCCTAAATTTCATAAGTGGTGCTTGACCATCGAGTTCTGACGGAAAAGCCAAATATGCGAAAGAAGCGAAGCGACGTGCTGGCAAGCCTAATAGCGGAATGTTCGTAAGGGGTAGTGATCAAGTGGGGGGAGGCGGTCATCATGGATTGATTTTTCTTTGGAGGAACAGAGTCAGAGCTAGCTGCCGGTTTTGCTAGTTTTTGTCGACTAGACTCGCATTTCGCAGACCCAAAATATGTAAAATCTGTAACGAACGTGGAAGCGAAACATGGGATATTGTAGAACAGACAATTCTGCTCCGAACGCTATTTGAGGTGATATGAAAGTATAGAATTACAGCTTCAAATTTTTGTTAGAATAAAAACGACACTACTCATCGGATAACCGAATATCTTCGGCATTGGAGACTACAATGGAATACCATTCCCCAACTCCAGTTCCATCCTTTTAGGAATTGCATGAGTCGAGAAAGCACATTTCAGCTCAGCGTCTCGAAGCACGCACATAGTACACAGCTCTTTTTGAATGACAAGTCTGACCTTGTGTAAGTAGTTCTTGGCTTTTTTCTAGGAGAGCTCAAAATACTTACGTGAGCATAAAAACCATTGGAATGAATAGTTGAATGAGTAGAGCGACTTTGGGCTGTAAATTCCCCATCGACGGCTCGGTGAGGAGCGCGTAGGAAAACGATCCAATCAGTCCTGCTCCACCAGTGCCAGACGACCAAGCGGCTATCGCCACCCTGAACTCGAAGATGAAATTGGGTTGACGAGTTGTGATTTTCTTCGCCCATTGAGCAACCTTTATCAGATGCTTCGATGGAATCGCTTCTTTGAACTTGGAAAGATGGACGCAATTCTTAACATCTCCCAAGCGACCTGTGATACTAGGGAAATTGTGAGACCGGTCATCACGTAGTTACTCGCAAAGTGAGCCGTTTATTTTCATAATTCCAATTATCAAAAACATTTGGAAGTTGTCGCAGGGATTGCTAACAATTCATACCGAATTTAGTCACCACATATTAGAAGGATAATTTCACTTCCTAGTTCATTGAAAGGCATTCCTTCCGGCTCATCAGCTCAGGTCCAAAATTATTTTCTGAATGATGGATGTGCATTCACAAATCATTTCTGAGGGGGTTCTTTCTCTCGCCACAGGACCTTAATGAGGGTCCTCTGTTGTAACCGGAATCCTTTGAGCCTTCAGGAGCCTTCAGGGCAGTCAGAGTGACCTGATAACACTCCAATTTCAGTGATGCTAAAGCTCGAAACCACACATAAAGTCACTCAGTTTAAAAAAAAGTGGGCAACATTTGCATGATTACTGACCGGCAAGATCTTTAAGAGAACTTTGAACTGCTTTTGCAGGCTACGAGAAAGTAACAGGAAAGTGCAACCTTCTTTTTTGCTATATTTTTGGTGCAACGAGCCATAACCTGCACGCATGCTTAAGATTATCACAGCAAGTAATGTTCTTGACAGGGATAAGATGGGTTTATGCCGATAATGCAGCGTGAATTACTACGATCTAAGGTCTAGAATGAACGTGCTTGAAAGGAGGATGTTACGATAACCTGATATGGAAGACGGAGAGGTAAGAAAGGACGGCGGCTCTCGAGGAAGCGAGTAGAGACATGAATCGTAGCGAAATAGTTGCGCATGGCCACCTAACTGACCAAAATTTGGCAAGCTCTGCATGCGGTGGCTTGGACCGCCTTCTGCTAAAAACTTCGGGCAAAATGGCTTCGCTCCAGCCACATTCTGTTAGAAATTTCTCAACCAATGCACATTCCATCTACTTCCATTTCCAATGGAAACCAGATTTTTTTTTTGTAACATCCGCTTTCAAGTGGCTAATATGGTGTATAAGCGATGGCGGCAACATTGAATTGAAATATAAAGCAGCGTTTCTTCGTTAATGAACTTACGCTGGATAATGTGAAGCCAAGGCTAGATAGCTGATTTCTCCAATCCCGGATCCAAGGCTTGCAAAGCAGACGCCGGCCAGTGACATGGCGACGTCCTGTGAGAAGGCGACCACAAAGTAACTCGTCGCCTGTAGAAGACATATAAGCACATGACGAAATCTGAAACCAAATTAGGCAATTTTAATGTCATTGTTCCATCTTTGCAGGTAATATATTTTCAGTGGTTAGTCCTCACAAGCAGGAGTAGGCTGGTTAGAAGTTACACTCTTACAAGCAATGCACAGGAACTATTCGCGTTTCTTTGGCCTCACTCGCTCGCTCTTCGCGATTCATTCAGTTCTGTTCGTACTACGACTGCCCGTCGGAATCATTTTATCTCGGATTATCGACCAAAGAAGTCTCTCTAGGACTCTCATAAGGGGAAGTCACGAGATCCACAGTCGTTTATGGCGGAAGGGCTCTTCCATAATGATCTTCGACATTTTCGAGAAAGAATTGCACTTAATGGCTAGAATCGGGATTGGACTGATGTGGTATCTCACTCGAATATGAGAGTAAGGACGAGCGGTGGACTACAAGTGGAGAGGAAATGAAAGAAAATCGTGAAGTACACAGGAAGTACGAAGCTTCTTGCTCTACGCTGCGATTCTAGTCTATGAGGCAGGCACAAAGATAAGAGACGATGTGAATCCTGAGAGGTGAGAGGAGTCTGGATAGAGGGACATAACAGAGCAACATTGTGACCTAGATAGGTATCGAACGGTGGGGGGGGGCCTGGTAATAGTTTTGGTTGAATTCGATCGCAGGCCTCACCCCCTATCGTCTTTGTGACGCGTTTCAATGTGCAAAAGTGGCGACAGCTCTGCAGTGGCGGGTTTTCAGGCTGAGCGCGGAACTTGCCTTTAGAAGGTAAAAACGAAAGAGCCGCCATTTCTTACAAGTTGAAAGATGAGTAGGTGCGGTAGAACCACTCATCAGGAATGTTCTCATCTATGCACAACGCTTTTCTTATAAGCATGTTGGGGATTCTTGCGAAAAAAAAGTAAAAGAAAACGATAGAGCCATAACAGCCGGCTCTTCCGAAACAGTTCTGATACAACGCGTCACGGGTTGTTGCGTGAATTCTCCGTTCGAAATCATTTTCTTATGACTTAGAAGTCTTGAATACGGCGTACCCAATCTGCGAAATTGCATGACTTTCCTTTGGCCCAAATTAGGTATGGAAGATATGGAAGCAGGTCAAGATTTCAAGGCTTAGGCTTGCAAAGATATGCTTTGAAGCAGTTGTTCAGAAAGTTTTTAAAACAAAAGCGAGAGCCTTGAATATGATTAGGGTTGGGTTTGATATCTGACGTTGCCAACGACTATCCAAAGGCTCTGATTAAAGTCCGTCTTTACAGTATTATGGGAAGGTTACGCCCAAATTAGACGTCACTGATTTGTTGTTCACAAATATACAATATCACCGAGGAAGTCCAAAAAGTTTGATAAGGGCATGTCGCAACAAATCACTATTTGAAGTGCCGTCTTTCACTTTCTAGCTTATTTTGTGATATTAAAGGTGACCGGTTTCCCTACTAAATGGTGACCTTTTTGCAGCCTAAGAAGCTTTGCTGAATGGATCGACTACAATCAAGCTCAACAAAATCCATAGAATTGAAATTGCACCAGAGAAAGGTATGGCGGCTTTCGTGGTTAGCGACTGGCATGGCTCTCCGCTACCACATAGATTTGTTGCAGTGAAGAAATACTCTTTGAAATAGGAAATGAACCAAAACTCTACCACATGAGCTCAGTACTTCTCATGATAAAGAAACCAACACATCCCTGACAGGTGTCACGTACGCACATCGCGCAATCAACCCTGTAAAAATCAGCTGGACAAGGAAACGATGCTGCAAATATCCTACTAGTATTCCTTATTCCAATCAAAAATTTGTTTTAGACGAGATACATTTCATAAAGTGCAGGTTGAAAAACGACAGAGCTGGCTATATGTAGCTAGGTCAACGATCTATAGTGCAAACATGTTGATGAACATTCACATAGGCAATATCGAGAGGTTGTTATACAGGGGTTACCAAAAAAAGAGACACATCGCTCATGATGCATATCAGCATGGTTTAACTCGCGCAGGGACCCAGTGCTGGGGGGTGTTTCACGGCGAAATATTCCTTAGATGAATTACTGTTTTCAATATAAATTGAAGCAAAGTGAATTAAACTATTCACTTCTGCTTATACGGGAACCTTAGACGTCCTCAGAATGACGTCATCTACCATCACCGTCGAGTTCATGGAGGCCTCCCTTTGTCGCTACAGCTTGAAGCTCCCACTCAATTCTTTTTTAATCGGTCAATTGATGAGCAGCTTCCTAGAGACTAGTTCGACATAAGAAAGACCGCTTCTAGCCAGCGTTTCAGGTAACGTCTTAATGGCCCATGGTCTCTCGACGGCCACCTTGAGCTCGTACTGTGCACCTTGTTCCCGTGAGAAAATCTTCTGTTGCCGTCGGCCTACGGCTATTACCAAGTCCTCTGATAGACTAGAATGTGCTCTGCAGTATGCAGTTGGGCGTTCAATCGTGTGCGCTTTAAAGCAACAGTGTCAGCAGGGTGGGCGTGGCCAGCATCGGCTGCAGTCCCCTCGGCCGATTCCGATCATGCACACTTCAAAGCTGTTTAGCCCCTAGTCAAGAAGTGCGACCGAACAAAACTTACCTTGGAAAGTCGCTAGGAAACGAGCTGAAAGGTTTGAAGTGTGCGGGGTCGGAATTGGCCGAGGGGACTGCAGCCGATGCCGGCGCCGCCCACCCTGCTGACACTGTTGCTTTAATCATTCACGACAAGACAATGGTAGCAAGTTTGGAACGTTGAGCAGGCGGTGCCCGAGCGCTTCGCACTCTGAGCACCGTGTGAGACCGCGGAGCATCCACTCTGCACGTGAACCACTTAACACATTTAGCGCGGAGGTATATCTTCCGCACCCATTCCATCATTTTTTTCGCAGATACAGGACTTGCCTTTTGTTTCTTTTTCATAGATCGGCTTTTTATATAACTATGAACCTTGTGGTCCATGGAATAGTTGGATATACTTCAGTTTAACAAAAGTTTTTCAAAACTAGTGAACATTTCAGTTCAGATCAAATCACATTATCTCTTAAGAAAGAAGTAAAATTGTGAATGGCATTTAAATATTCGGCAAAAACGTTGAGGACGATAAGTCCAACTTTTATTGTACAAAAACGTATACTAACGCTCTTCAACAAGTGCTCGTCTTGATCCATTTTGTAACCCTGAATAGGTGTTTACTCAATTGAAAATTCTGCTGAGGAGCCACTTTGTTTTTGCTTTCATCATGCAAGCTAACTCAATTACAATTAGTCACCGCTCTCTAAGGTTGTTTATCCGTTCGAGCTTTCAAAAATGGGCCCTATTGTACCGTGCGGGAATATGTATACCGCGACAAATGCGGTCCCAAAATCGCGTCGGTTTCACATGGTCAAAAGCACAAAACTCGCATTGCCGTCAATGTGTTTGATTCTTCGCGCATGCACTAACTTTTCTTTATGTTTTTTGTCTTTACTGTATAGTTCACCATGGTGTGTCTACAAACGGGTTCACCAAATTGTTAAACATTATTCATTCCTTGCTGCATTCGTTCGATCGTTCCTGGCGGAAATAAAGGCAGACCTATACTACGTGTGGCAAGATATACAGGGTGTCTGAAAAGTATGGGACGCGACTTTGACCGCCTGCTGGCACTTGGCCATAGAGTATTTTCAAAGTATTTCAAAACTATTCGAAAGCTTCGAAATTATGTAAGAAGCAACATAAGTTGTTTGGTTCGAAGTTTATCTGAACTCTCGCTATGAAGATTTTTCTGCACCGACCCATTTCCAAGAGGCTGCCCAATGACGGTCTTTGAAATTGCAACTTCAGAAAAAGACTCCGTTTCCCCTCTTAAACTCTTTGAAACATGTTTGGTGCTCACAAGGTTCAAGCGCAGGTCTCCGGGGTTGAAAAAAGTGGTGGTCCAAGAACTGTGCACTCTTAAAGGATTGATGCAAATTCAGAAGAAAACGGCTCACAACGGTTAAGCCAGCTTGCGTCACATCGCTTTTGATCACAAGATCTGCCTTCACCCTTCATGGAAAATCTTGGGAAGCAACCATTATTTGAAGAGGTTATCAACTCTTTCTTTGCTGATTTCTGCTGGAGCAACCCGGAGGATTCAACTGAATAAATGCAAAAAGTTTCTGCGTGAGCTCGAGGTGCGCCGCATCTCCTTTACGGATTGAGTTAATGAGGAAATTTTTGAACTAAACTTCTTCGCGACAACTAAAGTCGGAGGCAGTTGTTGTCAAAAAGTGAGATCAAGTCTCCGAGATAGCGTTTAGCTCACAACAGACTTTCTCTAGGAGGTGTGGTAGTTTGTGACGGAGTAACATCCGAAAGTGCAGCTACATTGGAGTTCATTTTCCACAAATGTTGAAACTAACTCGAAAGCCTTGCAAAAGACTTTAGTGAGGATTGGGACCTTCTTTCTCTGAGGCCCTCAACTCGGTGGACTTCTCTATGTGAGTATGTTGTAGAGCAAAACTTCATAAGACTCTAGCAGTTCGGTGGGTGCTCTGGAGTTAGCGCTTCAGAAGAGGTGGGATGACAACACCGTTGGCTACCTGCTGCGCACTGCTGATTTTAACGCTGGACGACAGGAGTCCTCTCTCAAAGTAGAGTCGTCAAAATCAAAGCACCATCTGCACAAGTGATCAAGCGGCTTAACTCTATCTTCGTATGAATTCGGTTCTCTGATCGAGTATCTTTCCGGACTTTTACGAACAAAAACATGGCGTCCTATACTTTTCAGCCACCCTGTATGTTTCCACAGAAACAAGCGCGTCAAAAACAGTTTTGATGTCCATCACAGCAAAATCAACCGAAACTTGCTGTTTTACTGAAATAACATGTCATTTCGGTAGAACTGGACTCAAACGCGCAGTGAATTATTAAAAACATTGAGTCGCATCCAGTTTCGCGTATTCACGCTCGTTTCCCTGTACGCATTGAAAACTAGTGAAATGATTTCGCCACAATCATGCTTTGCCTTTTTCGAAAACCCAGAATCCGTGGATGTAAGGTGATACGGCGGCACTCGCAGAATCTGCTCATCCCACGCGACCGAGAACGCGAAACTAGGCGTAATCGTCGATGTGCTGAGTGGTCGTAACACCCTCAAGTCGCAATTGTCCATTTGAGCAATATTTACCCGCCGTTTTTTCAGGCTCATGGCACTTTACCTTTTTGTTGATTATTTTCAAAGATTATGATGTAATAGTTTGAAAGCGCATTCTCTTGTACATTTCGAGGTGCAGCACTTGTGCATTTTTAATCTTGAGTTTACTTGAGCAAGGCGAAAGCCTCCGCACTACTCGTAGAATAAATGAAGGCTGGAATGAAGGTACGGCTGCAAAAGAACCATTCAAGAGCACTTTTTGATTTCGTATCTATTGTTGTTTTCGACTGGCTTCGTTAGAAACTCGTCAGTGAAATGAGAACGGCGAATAATTATTGCTCAACCTAATACAATCGAAATTTCAGGGCAGATTTATACATAAATAACAGAAGTGGCTTGAAATGTGCCTCGTCCCGTGTGCAGAATGAGAAAAACGCTCTTTCTTGCATCCTGTTTGAGAGGGATAGGGAAATGCGGGTGTCCCCCAAGAGGCCCACCGCGCGGCGAAGGACGAGTTGCAGAGCGTGCTGTGCGATATGAGACGTCGCATGGTACGCTCTATTTGACCTGACGCCTAACCGCTACTGTATACGCTGAGACTCGTTCTTTGCCGCGTCCGCGTCTCTTCCTTCGCCGCGCGGTGGGCCTCTTGGGGGAGAACCGGAAAATGCTCATCTACTATAAGCTACTGGATGCATGCAATGTTCAAGACAGTTGCTGGATACACTACAACCTTGCCCCTTTTCGCTTTGAACACTCATTAAAAACACAAAGCTGAGCCGACGCACGACTACTCACCCTCAAATATCCCATCTTGCGCCATCTAATAACTATCATTTGCTCCAAACATATGAGAGGGAAAGTGATTCTTCAGTGGCCAGAATAAAACCTATGATAATTTGAAGGTGGCTGCCACAGGCTCCTTTGATTCACCCTCTAACTCTTGGGAGAACGTATATGCGGAAGGCTCCTCCCCCAGCAAGGTGATTAATCAAATGATGTTACTGGTGAATATATTTATAGCTTCTAATGCAATGAATCTGCGAATAAACAAGAGAAGGAAATATATGTCAAAGAGCTACCTGCCGACTAATGCCATTCAATGCTTAAAGCGAGAGATTACGATAAAGGTGGATGCGGCATGGAAGTAAATGCATTAGTGGAAGCAGTGGTGAAGGGCCACAGGATGCGATATGTTATCTTTTCGTTGCCCAAGGTGCGGTAATTGCAGAACGCTGGGCTTGCCAATCCTCCCTGAGCTCCGCCTCCACCTGAGCCCCGCCTATCAAAAGTTGCCAGCAGCAACATCGTTCGATTATCATTTCAAAATGGAATCTCACTTCGAGCGGCCGTTTCATATAACTTTTGTGTGGAAAACGTTATCATAAAGCATGGTGCTTGCTAGCACTGTGATAGCTATCAGGTTAACACGTGCGAACGACTCCTCACTAGGTTGCTAGATCGTCCTATGTCGATGGTCAACGGCAGGCACATATAGGTCGCAACGAAAGTAATGGCGGATTCGGCCCTCAATTTCAAAAACTCATATTTTCCTTGAAATTGAACTTTTTTCCAAATAATAATTTTCACAAGTACCTACAACAGTCCGCGATCGGCTGACAAGGGAACAAGTGCCTCTCCTTCAAAATTCGGCAGGTTCCAAGTTGAAGAAGTGCCAAGGTCCGCTTTCAACTGTTGACAGTTATCGTACTTTTTATCCTTCAAAAAGTGAGCCAGGAAACGGAGCGCGTGGTAGTCCGTAGGAGCAAGACCTAGTGAATTTGGAGGATGGGGTAAGACCGTAAATCCAAGTCAATGCCAATGTGTACTGGGTTACCCTTGCAACATG
>KZ345065.1:288928-300291 GCA_002352805.1 Teladorsagia circumcincta | reverse complement strand
GGATGAGGCTCCGCGACAGCACAATACTGAGAAATCACAATAGACATTAATACCACAATCGAAACAGGCCGTTGCCTTGAGAAAGGACGCGCAATATCAATCGAAGGCAAATTACGGGCTCAAATCAATCTAATAAGCTCTTAGGGTGACTAGAAGGGCGTGGAACACAACTGCAGGAGGCGCGCCACGTACATGCATCAAAATGCGTTACTAAGACGCTAGCCGCCAAGGATCTAGGCACGCTCCATCAGTTGAGACACGCTCCGCCCACCACTTGATATCTTGCCTACGTCGCAATGTTGATCTGCTGTGCTCTCTCTACTCGCACTTCTCTATCACTCTCCGCGTTCCCATTGTCTCCCATCTCCATGCCGATCTTTTGAACATCTCCTCAGCGTAGAGCAAAAGGCTCGCATTTCCTGTATGTTTCACGATTGTTTTCCCTTTCTCCCCTCGCGGCCCACCGCCCCCTCTACGTTGACATTTGAGTGGATCTACCTCATCGATTTGATCCTGAATTTTGCCTTTAAGTGTCGTGATGTTCAACCCGAATAGCAGGTTGGCACTCGAATCGGAGCCAGAGTGTTCAAAACCCATGTCCCACTGGCTTTGGTGTATGGAAGCGAAATATGGAGCAGAAATAAAGGTAAAGGGATAAGATGGCATCTAGTCAAGGGGAATGGAACGCTGTGACCTTAATGTACAAAATTCCTGCCCTCGAAATTCGAAGGCGAACCAGTGTCAAAGATGTGATCGAGACAACGAAGAAGCGTTGTGCAGGACAAAATGCTCGTCTTAGTTAGCGTTAACAATTAAACGTCCTGAGTGACCGATTGGTATTCCGCGAAGTAAAAAGGCGGTAGGGAAGGCCCTGGTCAGGTAGACTGGCTCTCTGAAGGAATTATTTGGACGGCGATGGTAGCCAATAACAAGAAATCAAAATGAATGACATAGATGCATTCCGCAAGGATGGCGGGATCATCCCTGAAATCGGAAATCAAGCTATCCAAGATAAGGTACATACTATTGTTATTTATTCTTGTTTAGTCAAAGGCGCTGCTATTGCTGTGAGTTGCAGGGCAAAATATTGCTAAAATACCGCTCATATTTTCACTGCCCTTACCGCCTTTGCATGAATCTTTGAACAGTACACTGATAGATAGTTTCCTAGAGACCTTAGCTCTGATTGGGCATGACCGCTTCTTAAAATTATATCAGACAGCATGGTAATGGCCCATGATCCGTCGACGACCTCGCTGACTCGTACCGTGCACCATGTTCCCGTAGGGAAATATTCTGTTGCCGTCGGTGTGGAAGGCTGTCACGAAATTTTTTAGACTAGAATGTAGTCATCAAAACGTAACCGAGCGCATGTGATTTGAGTCAAGCAACGTGTAAATATTTTTCATCCATTGCGTAGAGATAGTGCCTACTTTGTCCCCCCTCCCCGGTACATTGTGAACCTTTCTTTCAAGTACACAGTATAAAAAAGATATCTCTGTATTTACATAACAACACTAACCTCTACGAGATAAGCCATCAATGCAAACCCATATAGTTTGCGTGTGCACAGAACAATCAGAAGAGTTGACATCGACTGAAACATGCCATAGTGCTGTAGGAAAAATTCATATTTGACCTGAGGAAGCTAGTGGGCCTCGCTTAACTTTGTTTCTGGTGACGAAAACAAGGTGATGCTTTCCTGTTATTCAACGTGATCCCCTCCAGGGCTCGCTATATCATGAAAAATTAGAATAGCCTTGTGTCGACGACGCTTTACATTTAATGGGATCAAATCCGTCAGAATGACCTACATGTGTTATTAGAATAGCTCCAATAAGTTAAACTGTTGTGTGGAGTTTGAAGGCTTCACCAAAAATAGCAGCTCATTAGAAGTCGAAGTAGACGTAGCAGTGCAGAGATGAAGAAAAACGTGAGAATCGGCAGATTCCGAGAAAGGAAACCCCTTCCTCGATCTTTGAGTTCCGCATTGATGTGACTCTAATTGATGCTGCCCCACTTCAACGCTGACTCCCTCACTACTAAACAGCTGGAGTCAGACGGCGAATGGTGACCTATCGGCGGGCGAGCAGAGGCGTGAGCGACACGGGCACGGCCCTGCTAGGCCACCAGGAATCTGCTCTTCGCTGCAAATACATATCTTTACGCACCTTGAAGGCCCACCTGCTCTTCGATTAGGTGTATTGCCTCTTTTTCGACCTTTGGTCTTATCATGGAATCCTCTTTTAAAAGAGTCGCCCGCTGAGAAAACATGATTCTATCAAATCACCGGTTGAGACCCATCGCTCGTGATAGGAACGAAAAGATAAAAAACACATTTGCTTCAGCACACATTTTGAAAACCGGAGGTACGGTAACATATTCAAATTTCCGCCGTATATCTGTGACAAATGTTCGCGATGAGAAAGATTACTTGACTCTTGGACTCACTTAACTGAAGGGGAAGGTCTTTCAGAAAATGCCGAGCTTTTCCAAAGCGGTTCATTGCATGGCATACGGGTACGTGCATGGAACACAGAACTGAAGTTCATTTTTTTCTGAGCGGCCCTCTGAATACCAAAAAAGGGGTGATGAAGTGGCCCGTGGTTCGAATCCTCGTGGTGACATTTTTTTGCAATCTGAATTTGGGTTTCGAAATTTGGGCGAAAGGGCGACAGCGTGAAGAATAGATGGTAGATTTGTAATTAGGATCATCAGCAACCTTTATACGTATACTTTATTAAAAAAGTGGTGAAGAAAGTTGCGACACTAAAACCGCGCCGATGTGGCGCTCAGAGTGACGTCAGATGGCACATATGTCATAAACGAACAACATATTTGTAATCAGAGCCCTGAATAACCCCTGTACCCAAAGTTTCGACAGAAATTTCGATTTCGACCCAACTTCGAACAGTTGGACCATGGGTGGACCATCGATCAGCCGCCGTCAGCCTCGATGGTAGATATTTGGAGGCAATCTCTCTGTCATCAAGCCTACAATACGGGGAATCCTATCCATGGTTGACAATGGCAGGTTCCAGAGCCAGTGATGGCCGAGGTTACGCACAATTACTATGTCACTAGGCTTTCCTTCTTGTCCACCAGTGGCACGTTGAGTTCCTACCATGCCACTGGCTGGGCCTTACACCGATAGCTGACACTGTTCGGGTTCAAAAGACGCAACGTCGTGTGAGAGTTACGTTGCGGGGAAGAACTTCAGTTTCCGTGCTGATCACTGGGACGTACCCCAATTTTCCCCGCTCGTCTGCAGCCTATCCGGGGTTATATGACAGGTTGTCCCAAGGGTGGCCGAATTTTTCGAAGTTACGTTAGGATCTTGTTTTTTTTCCGAAACTTTGGGTATAGTGTAAACCAATGCCCCGGTCACGAAAATCGCACTCGCTCTTCTCTTTGCTCTATTCTAGCGCCATTTGGCGCCGTTTTGGTGCCACAACATTTTTCTTTCAATGGCAGATAAATTTGATCTTAACGAGGTTACTTATGACCCTGGTCATGAATACGACGCTAACTATATAGCTGGTGCAATCAGGCAATCATCATGAAGCACCAGCCAAAAATGCAAAAAGCGTACGTGCTTGGGGAGACGAACAAGTAACCCACCCGCATAGTGCCAACAAGAGTCCATCGCACTATCCACTAGGCCATCCGAGCACCACAAATGTCATGTGCCGACAAAGCTCAGGAAACCATAGCAATTCATTCAGCACATGGCTTGGATAACCGCATCATGTTGTCCAAACTGCGTTATTTTTAATGCACTCTCAACGAAAACCTCTCTGTATGACAACAACCAACGCTATGAGCGACACACGCCACAATGAAGCAGTAAAAACGGCAGTTCCTTGAGATATTTTTCCACGCTCCTTTCTTGGTATCCAGAGGGCCGCTTAGAAAAAATAAACTACAGTTTTGTGCATGTACCCCTATATCATGCAAAAAAACGCTTGGAGAAATGGCATTCCCTGAAAGACCTCCCGAGCCATTTTTGCCTTCATCATCTTTGGCAATAGCACTTCTCTTTTCTATTGCATCCTATTTTTTCGAAAGTCTTGTCTCTATTATCCAACGCTTTGAATGCTTTCACCACTCTTTCAATTCGTTCTTTCGATTCGCAATCCTAGTGACTGACCGTCCCAAGCCGCTATTCTCTCCGTGCGTCCTCCGTCTTTCCCTCCGTTTAAACTACCCACATCCGTCTGCACACGTAGTCTTGGTAGATTCTGATAGTGTTTCTGTTTGAAAACTAACCGCGAATTTTGTGTATAGACTTTGTACGTAGTCTTTAGTGATCACAACCGGTTTATCAATGTCGGGAAAGTATGCAAAAATTTTCCGATTGCTTTTAGGGAGCGCATGCTCCAGGGTGACATTGAGTCGACACTTGAATACAACTGCCATCAACCTCGCCCCCCGAAACCAGCAAGTGAACAAGTGTTGGATAATATCAGATTTTCTCAAGAGTTCATGCGCATTTTGGATCTCATGTCACAAGCTCCTTCAGCGATTATGTTTACGAAGGCTATAAGAGCACAACCTGTAGCAACTTGTAGCCGAATCACGTGCATCTTCGTCGCCCTCAAGTTTAAAGTGAGAAAAGGAAGAGCCATGTTCTAAATGTTCTAATTCCACAACTTCGACTAACAATAAGCCCCAAACCGATCGAAGCGGAAGTAACAGTTGCTTTGGGATGTATCTCCTTGTCATTGACAGCTCTCCGGTAACTTAATGGAATTGTCTCATCTGCTCAGGAGACTACAGCCTGGAGAAAAAGGTTTGGCCAGAAAGGCCATCCGTGTCGGACTTGAACAAGCTGAGCTTCGTCATCAAAGCCAATCCTAAAGGCTGACCTGCTACCACCAACATCCTGATGCTTCAGATACATTACTCGTGGAGGTTTCCGCTGGTTCGCAAAAGGATTCAAATTTGCCAGAGGATCTCTCCCATTGACCACTAACTAGAGTGCGACAGGAGTTCGGTTTATAATTTGCTCCCCACTCCACCCCTACCACTGGTTGAACAATGCGGCTACACCAGTTGAGATGGGCAAGATTTCGTGACAGTTGCAGAAGCCCGGTGACTGGATGAGCAGAATAGGCCAAAATGTGGACAATTTTCCACATGTGCTCAATGTTTGTTGGAGCGGTCTCGAGTTAACCTAAGGAACCCCTCTGTCACAGCTGTGAAGTTGGTGAAGTCCAATGTAAACAATGGCACTCTCGCAGCGAAGCACCTTTAACCATCCTCAAGACACAAAAAAAGTATGTCCGCTCCACGACATTCTTAAAAATGACGCAACTCTAGATACTGAAGCTTACTATTAGCCGAAAAGTCCTATAATATTCACCGTGGAGCGGTGATCAGCTCTGTGCGGAACACATTGCACTTCTTCCTCAGCATCAACTTGCGGGCAAGAAATTCAATTCCCACAATTACCTCGAAATCGACTGCATTGCCTTTTTCAGCTCGCAACCGCCAGGCTTCCAGATGTCAAGCTGTCACTCTTCGCCCGTTTGTTGGCAACATTTTACTGATAGTCGTTTTGCATATGAAGAAGATAGCTCAAAAAAACTCGAAAATACGCACGAACTTTTGAGGCAATCTCAAACACTACAGTAAAACTAGCAATAGATTTGCTATTTCCAGCCCTCAATGTTTCTCATCTAATCTTTCCCATTTGCTGTAACATGGCGCGTCAACCATGGGAGAATTCGTGGCAAACACCTCTTGTATTTCGATTCTGCAGTGTGTGGAGGAATGGAAAGTTTGCGGGATTGGGCAAGGCTCGATTTCGTGAGCCACGCAGGTGTGACCTGCGCCATTGATGGACTGAGACACTGAAAAACCCACAAGCGAGTGATGAACAAAATATTCTTTCGAACTAGGCGCTTCGCCATGATACCACATATCCCACATGTCATAGATGAAATAACCTGAAACACAGAAATACGGTGGAGCTTGTAAACATACGAAGATTGATACGAATATGCTGGTAGGATACTTGAACAAACAAAAAGGATTTAGAAAATGCAGAATTCACTCAATAGTAAAGGGATAGAAGCTAACCGATTGTGAATAAAAATATATATTGTGGTGAATCTGATCCTACATAGTCGTACGGTTCCTTCACATAATTTGGGTCAGATGAAAGGCTGAAATCAAAGGTTGAATATCAACAGGCTGAAGATGCTGATCACGGGAGTCAAAGAAGGGAGTAACACTCCCCTTATCACAAGAATGCTGAGTTGTGGGCAAAACTTTTAATTTAGCCGGGATTCGTGTCCGGATCTCTCGCTTTCCGAGCAATCCTGCTACCAGTTACACCACTGGGGCACCATTTCACCGTGTGTCCCGCAAGAGGCCCGTCGCGTGGCGAAGGAAGAGACGCATATGCGGCAGCGGCGCGTGCTGTGCGATTCAGATAGGTTGTTTAGTCCACTCTGTTAAACCTGACGTTCAGTCTCCACATATGTGCTGCGACTTGATTGTCAGTTTACCATGGCTTGCCATCATTCGCACGTACAAGTGATTAACAGGCTGGCCGATATCGGCGTTATCTGCAAGGATCAAAGCTCTTTGCCGTCTTTGACTTGTTCTTATTTGATAAATGCTGTTTTACTCCCCAGTTCGCGTCGCGAAAGTTTGACTGCGGCCGGGGCAAAAGCTTACCAATAACTCAGCATTCTTGCGATAACTTTCGCATCGCAGACTGCGGCGTGAAACAGCGGTTATCGAAGGAGTACAAGTCAAATTTCCATCGATATCAACCAGTTAACAAGCACGGACGAGAGAACTTCTACGTGAGCGAGCTTGCATGCTGAGCGGCTCGTTTGTCGTCCTCGCACGTGCGCCACACCGCGATCCACGCCGGCATCAATGGTTGGTGTCGCATAGGCTTATTTCAACGGCGCTGGAGAACCATATTTCTGTGCTCGAACTATCTCAACTAGAAGAATTCCAGCTGTTGGCATCCTCGCAGCCTCAAATCCTGATAGCAAGAGGATCCAATGAGAGGACGTTTAGCGAACAAATGCATGAAAGCTACTGCAAATTCATCTTCGGAAACTACGAAGGCAGCTATTAGAAAACTCAAATGTTTGTAGAGTCCCGGACAGAGAATCAGACAGCCTCCCAGAGTACGAGATAATTATTATGTTTGAGATATTGCAAGGTCAGAGCGTATTCTAGCGAAGGAATGTAGATGAGAGCAGAAAAAATGTAATTCGCGCGCGAAAACGAAAAGGATCATATCGAGAGAAGCTCTCACCAGATTGTTTTCAAACTTATTTCCTTTTTCTTTACACCTTACAAATTTTGTGTTAATTTCAGCAGTCTTCTAAGGACATGCTTCCGATAAAAGCTGGTTTTCCTATTAGTCTCCCTCGGTTTGAGCTTAACAATGTTCTATCGGGTATTCAAGCTGATTCTAGTCATATCTCCTAATAAGCTTTTCCGCAGTATCTCCTGTCTCTTTTTTCATCATCGTGAATAAGATGCTTTCTGAGGTGCATCTGCATCACAAGGAACAAAGAGAAAGAATTCGTAGTGTAAACTATTTTCAGTGAGATTCTAGTGATTTTGGCAAACCCAAACCGGCTAGGGTCTTAGAAACATATGCTGTTCTCCAAGGTTGTGAGCGTACGATGGTATACTCAGATTACTAGAAAACAGAAATGAGAAAAATTTATTTAAAATCGCCCTCGGGCCCGATCAGAGGTGCATCACATGGTGACGCGCGTCGTCCGTTACGTGTTGATAATGGCGTTCCGTTTGGAGAGAGAACTGCCGGCCCTCTGGTCTGTTTTTCTCTCCACAAAATAGTGGAAAAGTGTTATAGGCGTAACAGCAATTTAAACAAACACTTTCAGGACTATGATATGTAATAATTTGATCATGATATGTAACAATTTATGCTGTGCACTGTGAGTGATTTTGTCTGTTTGTTGGTTTGTTTGTTGCTTGTTTGGCTGTCTGACAGTCTGTCACAAAATTCATTACGAATTTAAGAATCACCTAAAGAGGTGGGGTCAAGCTTGCACTGATGAAGTGCGCGTCAAGATGTGAGGAGCAAACATGATGTACCGGAGCACCTTCCATGGTAGCAGAGACGGCTCCATGCATCGAGATGGGCTACTGTAAAGCTAAGTTTCTGAATTTGCTCCAGGAAAAACTGAGGCCAGTTGTGCACCAACCATGGCGGAAGGTTCTGCCTCAGTTCTCGAAACAACTTAATTCGGTTCTGTAAAGGCACGCAACTCGCAAAAAGTGGATAGAGAGTGGAGGAGTGCAGGTCAGAGGCTATTTATGAGCTGGTAGAGCGCAAGGAAGAGGGTATTTCAAAGTGCGGAGTGCTTTTCCAACAACTGATGAGGAGCTGAATTCGAGGTCTCCCTCGCCCGTTCCATATCGCTGAGGAACCGCGTTGTGCAGAAGATGCATAGCTCATCTGGTATCTTGTGGGATAAATGGATAAAGCGTGAAGCATTCCGCTGTTCGCTTATCAATTTCTCCTGGGATGATATGCGCAATTACTTCCATTTGTAAATTCATAGTGGCAATATGAAAGCGATTTGGCCCATACAATGACTTGCGAAGGCCAGCGGGCCAACCGATGTGCTGAGTGTTTTCGTTCTCCCAGGCAGTCCGGTACCAATGAGCTGACCACTAGGGACGGAATTGTCAATTGTCATGGACGCTGCACGACCCAGGATTTGGTCCTCGGACCGTGCGCGGTAAGCGGCGCCCTAGCTGCTACACCACTTATGCCCTTACCTTATGAGCTACGGTACTTTTACTATACCTTTACGGCACCCGTTTACTATTCCTGCACTAGGAAAAAAGATGACATTACACAGTGAGTTAAGCACGTGCCAAGGGTTCACGCAACAATGAAGCGAAATGTGATCTCTATGGAGAAATTATTTAGTTATTACCTTTTTAAACCTCCTACTGATGAAACTATAGCATTGGTTAACGATGCCACACGCACAGAGAATATACGCACCTGAAAGCATTTCTGGTCATGCTTACTTTAACTGCTTTCATATTCGGTACACTGCTGCCAACTGTCAACTAGCCAAGTGTTAGGGTGGAAGGAAAGTTCTGAAACACCTCACAACCAAAATTTGGAATTTATTTTTTTTCTTCTTCATCTATTCTCTGCAACTTAACTTATTCACCATTAGTGTCATCATAGTCATCAAACATACGCCAACCTTCGGGCAATCGCTTGATAGCACATTTAGAGAAATTAGGAGAATTTTTGTCGATAAACATTTGGTAGTCGGATTCGTGGTCCTTTTCGTCCTCGGGCTTTTTGTTCACTAGATATTGAGAGAGCGAGCCGGAGATCTGGAAGACGTGTATGGACAGGTTTGGCGATTATTGAAGGCAATCACGGTCCAGCTTAGCTTGAGGATCTTCCGGCTTGAGACCGAAGACTCGCACCGTTGCGCGTTGTCCTGGATCAGATTGACTTGTCGCTATATCCCGCAAGGCTTTTCTGCAATCGTTCCGAGCGGCTATGGGCGAATAGCCCTTGTCATCGTCTATCCTACAGAAATAACATCACCCATGAATAATGCGGCCAAAATTAGAAAAATTTGAAAACATCACTATTCCCCCATAGTTGTCAGGTCGTGGCAGTAAAACTCTAGCTTTCCTTACTCCATGCCACTGCTGCTTCTGCGTGTGGTTAGCGTAGAGGGTCCACTCGTCTTCGCCAATGGCCACATGCCGCGGCCTATCGTCGCTGCTGTGCGACGCGAAGTACATCTGCAGATGTCCAGCTAGTGAAATCGTGGGGCACTTATTGACCACATTTCCAAGAATTGTGTATTCCTAGAGAGCCTGAAGGATGGGCTTCTGGAAGCATTCAAGATGCTTAGTTAGCTTGTGTGACGACTGCCTAGAACCGCTTTTGATTATAGCGGTGAGAAGGTCATGATGGGCACTAGTCGTGTGTTGCGTCAAAAAGATCAAAGTCTTCGTTGCGGACCGTTCGAGCCAAGATGAAAGCGCCATGTGAGAAAACATGCCCTAGCCTATCCTGGGACTGATTCTGAGCGCCTCTCATGGGTGGATCTCTTTAGGCGAAGCTCGCACATTATGAGGTCTGGGTCGGTTTCGCGGGAGAAGTCGATTTATGCGATTCAAACGCCATCACTGGGAAAGCTGATTCGAGTACCGTACACAGCACAGTCCACTGCTTCTATATATCACCCATGGAAGATTCCAGTGCATTCGGGAAAAATCGAGAAAGAGCGCAAATTGAGACTTTCCTTCCAACCTAATACAGTGCGTACCAAAAGTATGTGGACACCCTAAAATCGATTCTCAGGGGTCAGCTAAGTACTTTTTCGGTCATGAAACCTTCACCATTCAACTCGTCGTGGTCGACAACCTACAATGAAAATTTGGGGGAAGATTTCGTTTTAATTTATCTTCAGAACCAAAAACTGGTAGGTCTACCAAAGGTTTTGATAAGTTCAAACATTCTGTTAGGCATGTTCTGAACCACGCTCCTGATACCTGTTTCGTCGAACTCTTTCCAACCAGCTAATTTCAACAACTTGTAAGGTCACTTGGGATTCTACATTTTCTTTAATGGCGCAGAAGCAACGAACCACTATCCCCTTATGTTTTCAATAACTATGTGGTCTGAAGAATGCGCCAGCCAATCCAGCACGCGAAACCCTCGCGTTCGCCCTTCTTGCCAAATGGAATACGTGACGGAATCACCCCTCGGGTTTGCTGCAGAACAAGTGTTTTTTGACACTGGCTTCTCGAAAAAGGTTGAAGTCGGGATTCAAGCACTTCATTATGATCCTAATTGTCTACCTGACATGTTGGCAAGCCCATCTCCAATTTTCCCCTTCTTTCGAAACCACCCCAGACAATTATTGAGCCTCCTTCGAAATGTCTCTGTGAGTACATCTGCGGGTCACGACGAGGGTCCCTCCACTAGCTGGAGATCCACCCAAATAGCCGAAGATAAGCTTTTTCTCAACAGCCGAGGTCGTCCTGAGTGAAAACCCCACACAGTCGCTTTTATTTTGATCTTATGATTTTCACAAAAGCACTGCCTGTCTTGGTTAAACGTCCCACTTTGCTAGTCTTTTTATGGCTGAGAAATTCAAGCTTACCAACCTGTCCTGAGCATCCATACTCGAAGCTTCATTCATTTTCTCTCGTGTCATGAGCTCACTGGACTGAGTAGAACACCGAATGGTCTTTTTTATAAGAGAGAAAGTCATTTAAGCGCGAACGTGCATAGCAGACCTGTTGAATTCGGAGACAATACAGATTATTATCGTGTTGTTTTGGCCAAGTAACGAAAGAGGATC
>KZ345065.1:267660-278839 GCA_002352805.1 Teladorsagia circumcincta | reverse complement strand
GTTGGCCCACAAATGGCTGCGGTGGCGTATAGTATCATTCTATCCAGATAGAGGGAAGTTTTTACCAAGCACTCTTGGTAAGACGTAGAGGGCACACACCTATCCACTGCATCATGAAGGACCGAAAAAAAAACTCAAATTTTCCTCCTATGGTGTCAACAGTAGCGAAGGATCCAACCGAATCAATGTTTCCTAAATACTCTTCAAAGGGCTTCATACTTGATCTCATCAAAGTCTCTTATCCACTTTCTCTACGCAACAGCCGGGGGACAAACGTTAAGGGTGAAGCCAAGGGATGTATCGTCACAGCTGCCAATGGGGAAAGTGCGTCAACCTGCTCTACCAAGGTGACATCATTACAAAAGACCAGGTTAAGATACGACGAGCCGCTGGTGGGATTCTCTACAAACTGTACAAAATTATGGGATTGGACATGTCCACAAATTCTTCTGTTACAGCGCAATACCCTCTTTCTCCTAATAGCCTCTTTTAACGATCTTTGAAAACAATTTCAAAAGAGAGCAAATTCTGAATCAGAGTAAGAACTCCTCCTTCTTTCGTATAAAGCCGATCACAGCGGATGTCGAGTCGGCTTGTAGTACACTATTCGCAACAGATTCGCAACAGAAGTATCAAAGTGAACAGAACCAGCACGACGGGCTTCTTGCCTGCGCATTCTTTCCTCACTGGTTAATGAGGCCAAATGTAGACCCTTTTATGAGGGAAAAATCGCAAGTGAGGAGCTCGCCTAATTACTTCATTCTGAAACCGATTATTTGCTAGAACGAGCTTAGGAGCACGAGTCAGGATTGAGTTAGTGTGTTATTTCGTTTTACCAGTTTAGCGCCGCACGCCACGCGAGCATGATACGGAAGGCTTCGGTGGAAGTAAACAGCCGGTGGAGCGTTAGCACCACTTGAAGCAACACCCCCTCATCAGGTTGGTGGGGTAGAAGAGGTCGATAGTGAAACTGTGGATGACGGGTTGATTGCAAATGACTAAAGAAACAAAGAAAACATGGGACCCTTGAAAATAAGGGACGGGAGTGCCGGACGAGTTGTCTAAACTAGCTGGCATTTCTTGCTGGCTAGCGCAGCAAGAAAGGCAACTGCTTTCGCACATGCACTAATACAACCAAATGCACAGGCACCAATACGAACAAGAAAATATAATAATTCAAAGGATTAGGTGAGTAAAAGCCACCAAGATACAGGAAGCATTCCTTCGAACGCGGTACAGTTCACAGGCAATCGCGCAGGGACTACGCAGTCGCGCAAGGACAGAGAAGACTTTGTAAGACCTTAGTGCCGTTGTCGCGCACTTTTGAGACGCGACAACGGCACATCTGTGCTACACGTGGGCTACCCTATCTCACCCTAGAAATGATTCTGCAAGTTGGCTCCCCGCGGGGATGTTGCTTTAAAGCGAGAGATTACGATGAGAGTGGTTGGATTTACAGTAAAAGTGGGGATGCTGACTAATGCGTCTGTAGCGAAAAAAGCGGAAAAATCCGTCTAGAACACGCAAAATAAGGCCTGATTCCCTGCCCGTTGATCAACGACATAGGGAGATCTAGCAACCTAGTGAAGAGTCATTTGCACGTGTTAACCTGATAGCCATCATCATACCAACGAAAGCATGCTTTGTGATAACGTTTTCCACACAAAACTTATGTGATACGGCCGCTCTAGGTGAGATACCCTTTTAAAATGATAATCGAACGATGTTGCTGCTGACAACCACTGATAGGCGGATCTCAGGCGGAGGCGGAGCTCAGGGAGGATTGGCAAGCCCAGTGTTCTGCAACTAGCGCACCTTAGGCCACGAAAAGATCACATATCGCATCCGCTGCCCCCTGACCACTGCTTCCACCAATGCATTTACCTCCATCCCGCATCCACCCTTTACCGTAATCTCTCGCTTTAACAATGCGTTGATTCGTAAAATGAAATAGATAAACATTCAATAGGCTGCCCATTTCTTCTGGAGGTTACCGTTCGATACGCGCGGTGAAGCGTGGAGATAGAGTGGTGTCTGTAAACAATCACCATGCATCGAACTTCAGGATGCTTTAGCGGTCGGATAATGATTGACGTCAATAATGTCGAAATAGAAATACCCAGCATCTACTATGGTATTTCTTAAACAACAATCTACATTCTCAGCAACAATGGGGAGCTTAGCGGTCCCACAGTATGAAACGAAATTGAAAGATGCGTCATCTAGAGTCTACTTTCGAGGACTTGGGGGACTCGGACTACGCATATGGTTATTATCGGCCGTTATCATTTTGTATCATCCACGAAACATGTTCCTGTCCCACCCTCCACATCACCTGTCAGAACAAACGCCTCACCGCTGCTGGGACACCCGCTGTGAATTTCGTGAAATCCGCGTTTTGGCGCCTCTTATCAGCTCTTATCGGCTGTTATCACTTTTTGTCCCCTACCGAATACGTTTCCGTCCCACCCCCTATATCATATCCTAAATTCAGTTGATGGCGACCACTGGGACACCGGCTGCGAATTTGGTGAAATTCGCGTTTTGGCGTCTCTTATCAGCTCTTATCACCTGTTATCACTTTTGTCCCTCACCAAACATGTTTCCGTCCGACCCTCCACATTACTTCTCAGAACCAACGCCTCACCGCTGCTGGGACACCCGCTGTGAATTTCGTGAAATTCGCGTTTCGGCGCCTCTTATCAGCTACTGTCGCTCTTATCACTTTTTGTCCCCCGCCAAACATATTCGCGTTCTACCCCCTATATCAGATCCTGAAATCAGCTCCTGGCAATCGTGGTACCCGAGCTATGAATTTCCGGTCAGACAGACAGACAGACACACACACACGCACAACCGCTTAGCCGATTATTATAGTAGGATGAGTAGGCAAGAGGTGTAATGAGGAGCGCTAGTAGGTAAAAAAAGCAAAAGGCAACATAGAGCACCCAAATTTCTCTTGTGAGGCCGGTCGTGCTATGGGAGGTAAGCTAACCAGCCCGTTTGGCCTTCCTGATGGGGCCGGTATGCTGAATGCTGGAGAGGGGCTGGGATCCCCGAACTTGACGGACTACTTAAACTTGGGCGGTACGATATGAGAGTGATGACGGAAGTGGTGCAGCTACATCAGCAGCTCCGCCAGAAGGGCTTGTTTGCTTACCTCAGGACTAAGCCTTGGAGAAAGGACGGACCTCTCTGCCACCCAGATTAGTCCTGAGGTACGCAGCATATTGAGGCGGTTTATAGGATCGAGTTGAAGCAGCACGTCGATCGTGGGGGACCCATCCCTTCCCCAACATTCAGCATACGGTCCCAGCAGGAACGCCGAACGGGTTGGTTTGCTTACTCGTGGCGTAGGGACAGCGTGCTGCGAAGAGAGGTAACAGATGAGATAGTAGGTTGTACGCGAGAGGGTGCAGTGATTCACTAACTATGGGACAACCTGATACAAGTAGACGAACACAAGGAAACTGGCATAAAAAAAGCAAAGATAGCGCTGGCTGAATTTGAATCTTCTCTTTGACCGCCACACTTACCACTAAATAAGTCTATCCGCCCTGTTGGATTTACTTCGACGGCGCTGAGTAATTTTTCATAACTATTGCATTATTAGGGAGAACACTTGAGGCTTTTGAAGATTTCGAGTGTACGCATGCCTACTAAATAACTTCCAAGCTTGCACAAAGACCCGATGCAACTGGGTAAAGATTTTATCACATTTGCAATTAAACTTTTATGTTTGCCACACCAGCTCAAGGAAAGTTATTATCGATGCAATGGTTCATGGCACACATAGTTATGAATAGGAATAGCAGCGAATCCAGCAGAATTTATTCCCACTGCGTTGCCAATCGAAACAACTGACAATGAATATTCTCGGACATCTGCTGGTACCTTAAAGAAATGCGAAAAATTCAAAATCTTTATCATGCTCAGAAGTTCATTTTATAGTTTTTACACTGGCTGTATTCAACAAATCGAATACGAAAGTGCAGGTCATACATTCTCAACGAATCTTTCAACACAATTCGAAAAGATAAGGAGAAAATTTCCAACACCTTACCGTTTTGTGTATTTTTGTATAGGTATTCACGTAAGCGGCGCCTCCCACTAGCCCTTCAATGGCTATCAGACCAAAGACGATGGCTATACTGGGTAGAAACCAGTAAATTGATTGAAACAACAAGAAAGTGAAATTGGAGATCTGCAAAAACAAGATCCAACATTTTTGCACATTGAATAGCTGCCAATTCACCGCGCACATCCCGTTTTTTCACAAGACATCAGTTTTGCTAACTGGAATTTTTGCGTTTGTATTCACTTATAACATAGCTATCATTACGTCCGGTACAGGGTAGAACTAACTAAGACGCCTCATGCATGAAGCGGCGTCCATATCTGACCATATCGTATCTGCCCATACACTCTAGTCATACACTCCACTCTAGTCATACACAAGGAGTGAACGGCTCGACTCTGTGAAGACAGAAGCGGTCATTTACTTTGTTGGAGCGAACGCTTTGAACCACACCATAGCCAACATTTGAAATTCATTCGGTGAAACTCCGCTAAGGGGGCCATTCATGATATCCTATCTACATGTCTTTTCGGAGTGACTATCTAATCAAAACAGAAATGCGTTAGAGCCCTCGTATCTATCTTTTCGTATCTTTTCTCTATTTATTCCGAGATCTCTATCATATTGATCGCCACAGTCAACAAAAATATCCCAACCTTCAGGCAAAAGATTAATATCGCATTTGTAGAGATTAGAAGAAGTTTCGTCAAAAAACATTCTGAAGTTGGATTTGCCATCCTCTGCGTTGTCGAGGTCATTCTTCAGGTGATAAGCGAGTGTGCAGTAAAGACGAAAGGCGTGAACAGGCAGGTTTGGAGAATATCCCGGATGAACAACACGGTCCAGCCCAGCTCGGAAATCTTTAGGCGTGAGACAGAAGACAAGCGCGGACCCACCTAGTAAAACAAATTGGATTGTTGGTATTTTACGTGAAGTTTTTTTTTCGCAACAGTTTCGAGTTCCTAACATTGGATAGCGTTTGTTATCGTCGATCCTGCAGACACAATATCGCTTATAAATAATGCGTCGCAAGAGAAAAAATTTCATATGCATTATCGTTTTACCATGAAGGTCAGGTCAGGTCAATACAGAAAAACCCTAATATTGCCTTCTCTGAGCCACTGCTAATGTTTAACTCAACAGACTCTCTGACCACATGCTGCAGACTGTCGCCTTGCAGTGCAGCGCGACAAGAGATAAATACGCGGATGTCCAGCTGCTCAAATTTTGGGTACCCATTGACCACATTTGCAGGACTTACCTAATCTCTGAAGAGCTCAAGTGAGTGTATAAAATGCGCTAAAGGAGCTCTGATGTGGCAACCCTTGAATAATCCTTGATTACAGCACGGACGACGACCGTAGTCGTATATTCAGAGGGATCAAGTCTCTGCTGCAAAACGCTCAATCTATTCTGGAACCGTCACCCGAGAGTTCCTTCTTAGTCTATCACGGCACTGTTTCTGAACATTTCTCGTGGTCCAGGCGAGATTCACACAGGATGTGTGTTTGAATGGTCCCGCGGGAGTTGATTTTGTGTTATGTCAACGCCATGGCCGGAGCAGCTGATTGGAGCACCGTACGCAGCGCGGTACGCTTCCTTTCTGTACCACCAGTGAAGAATCCGAGCATTTGGTATGAACTCAGTAACAATGCAAACTAGGTGGTCCGAATCATTCTTTACACTCATCGAAACACAATCATCTACTCGTAACAATTGTGTAGTTAGTTTGGTGTTGTAGTTATCAGTATGAGTTTGTAAAATTCATTCTCTGAGTTACCGTCCGACCGCTTGTGGTGCATGAAATTCGACTGCCACCACGACGAGCGCGACGAGAACAGTCCGCATACCACAAGTGCAAACCAGTGTTCTATCGTTGCTGAGGCGCGTGTAATGAATTTCGTGACGCGCACACAGAAACAAACATAGAAGACATTTTTCACCTTTACTATCGCACTCAAGGGGCGCCGAAGACATTCAGGGACAAGATGTGTATAAATGCAAAGTTGACTGCTACAGCACAAAACTTAACAAACAAACAGACAAGTTGGATGTTCCAACACCCGCCTAGTTCAGCGACAAAGTAGAGTATGATCGTAGGAAATAATGAAATTGTCTGCACTGGTGGCCCTTGAAATTTAAGGTGAAGGTGAAGCTCCTCGAGCAATTTACCACTACCTACATATTAATGAGAATAATGGATTGATGCAACAACTCATCGTTTAAGAGGTGGATAACGAGAGAGAAACGTTGTTGCTCAGGACAGTGCAACTATCGGGTTATTCCCGGTAGGGCAACTGCGTTTTCTCTTTGATCTAAACACGAACCCTGAGCGTAAGACCCAGACCTAGGCAGTAAGGATCTGAAACCTTGTTGACCACCTCTCGTATAATGGACGATAGGCAGTGAGTGAGTGACTGACAGAGTTGACGAGGATAAATGTTGGATTAGTCATAGAGACAGCGATCAGAACGAGTAGGTGCAAGTCATCAATTTGAGTGAGAAAGAAATTAGTCGCTTTCAGTAAGAATTTGGAGACACACAAAGGCATTTATATGTACAGGGTGGCCACAAATTACGATAAGAAGACGAAGTGACCGCTGAAAATCTTTGCAGCATGTCGTAAGGAATCGGAAATCAACTGTTTTCGTCGAAGATTGACAAGCGAAGAGCAACAGTACTCCCCAAATTGACTGATGTCTGCATTGAAAAATAGCGATGTGGTCCGGGCAACCAGTTCACCGCGGCGTGTTTGCGGTGAGCGACGAGTTCAGCTCAGGCGGCAGTCCGGAATTGGACCTCTCTGCGTTCATGGGCATTCGCCTTGAGAAGCTTTTTAAGTCAAAATAATTTAGTCTTTCTTCGAAATTATACGCGGTGGCTCCTATTATCATAATTTGCAGCCGCCCTTTATAGTAGGGATCATTTTGTATTTACCTGAAATACTGGAAGAAGATACAGTGACCATAGCGGTAGTTCGCAGAGCTTTACCGACGATCTTGAGATAAAGACTCCAAGTTGGTAAAGTACCTGTAGGTAAAATGTACCTCATCGCCAAGGTGCTTCTTCGTAATATGTAGTATTTATTTCCAAAACCTGATAGCACTATTAAAGCAATCTAAACACTAGAACATAAACAGCGCGGATAGGTAGGAAATTATTTTTTGACTTATTTAAATTTTATAGACAGGAAATTACTTCTAAGATGAAAATTGTTTATTTGGCCGATCGATGTGAGTGCTCCTTGGTAGGTTTCTCACTAGTACGGCTAATTCAGTTCTCTTGCGGAAAGATTTTATTTCTCTCCTCAATGTTCTCGTCTTGCTCCTCTTTCATAATTATGAACAAGTTTATCGAAATTCATGAAACCTGCCTGATACCATCTATACTGAGCGTTATAGTTGAGATTGAATCCTTCAGAGCAATTGAAAATAATCAGTTGAGTCTGAATGAAAAATTGTGCAACACCGAATAAAAGAAGGAGAACTAAGCCGACTGATAAAAGAAAAGTTAATAGTACATTCTCACCACTCCTTGATTTATCACATACCCACCGAAGTAGACCACCGAAAGTGGAATCATCAAGTGAAGAAGAGACTGAAATTCCCAATTCCGGAAACATATTACCTAAGCGTGAGATGTGGTACAAAAAAATTTGAACAGATGCATGATCGTTATAGAAATGAATATAGAAGCACCAGTGATTTGGTCCGTATGTAATTATTATCCAGAGCTTTCCTGCTCCTAATCTTTATGAGATTTTCGGTAAGCCACCGATAAGGAGATCATAGCTATCTCCTTCGCCGCCCCTTGACTTGAAGGCTTTGGCAAATTTGTCGACTCCCTTCCTCCAGAAAGACGGAGCTGAGATGTGAAGGAGTCTTTGAGCACTCTTTCACGGAACTTTTTCCGTGCTGGGATGCACAGGATGACAAAGGAAGAGGAAACCTGAGCAGTCATCATAACTTCGCGAATGGAAGTAAATCACATAAAGAGCCTTTTGAAAGAGGCACTAGACGATTACCGCAACTTTTAGCTTCCGGAAGAAAATTGGAAATCTGCCTGATAGTTGGCGTCGAAACGGATTGGTGCTCAATGCTGATCTCTAGGCCGAACCATTGTCGAAGCGTTGAGTTGTCTCGCAAGACAAAACCGATTTCTACTCTATTACGAAGTTCTATGTAAAGGCACAATTCAGAATCAGATGATGACATAATTCTACTCGAATGTGAAAGTAGGGGCGGGAGGTGGACCGCCAGAGAAGAAAAAAAGAAAAAAATTCTGAAATTCACAGGAAGTACGAGCCTTTTGCTCCACGCAGTGGATAAGTTCCGAATATCAGCTGAGGGATGAGAGATCATTGGAGCGCGGAGAGTGGTAGAGAAGTACGTGTAGAGATAGCCTATCAGATAACATTGCAACGCAGACAAGATATCGAGCGGTGAGTGGGGCGTGCCACAACCGGTGGTGCGTGCCTGAATCCTTTTCACCTAGCGTCCAGGAGCCGTTTTTTCGGTGTAGAATTATGGGAGCAGCTCTGTACTAGCCTCTCTTGTCCTTCCAGCCACTTTAAGTGCTCATAAGGTAGGTTTGAGCGCGAACTATGCCTTTAATAATGACACTGCTCGTGACATTGCAAAATGTTTACACTAAAGAATGCATCAAGAATCGATATGAATCACCAAGATTTCGAGCGATCATGCTTAACGAGCATAAAACGGAGAGTTCTACAAGGGCTGTAGTGATCAGGACGACCCAGTTTTTACTGTTGAACAGGCGCTAATGCCTAACTACTGGCGCAATCGCATCATCGAAGAAAGAACGAGGTCAGAGGGTCAACCATACCCCGGAAATCTATTAGGTTGAATCATAAGTAATTGCCGATTTCTTCAGGCCAGCGCGATCTTGCCCAGAAAATGTTTATGTTGTTTCAAGCGAAGGATTAGGTAGCGACTTCAGTGCCCTTCCATAATACGATATTGCGCGGTCAAACGGGTATCCATGCTTTGCCCTTCATCTCAGAAGAGCTGAGAAGGACGATGCGATCGATCATGCATTAAGGTGATCTGCGAGAAAAAGTGGATTGTGGAAATCCCTCTATAGAAATCTTAATTGCCAGCTCATCTGCAATGGGCTATATGACAGCCTTTGCGTCGCCCCTAATTGCATTGTGTGTACTCTCAAGGAGAATGGGGCTGCATGATGGCTGGAGCTATCTACCTTATCCGCTGCCAGGGCTGCGGTAGTCAAAGCCATCGAAACAAAGGCAGCATTCCTTACAACGCGATACAGTACACAGGAATCGCGCAGGGACTACGCAGCCAAATAATCCGTCCAAAGGCAAAGATTAGCGGCCAGTAGCCAGCTTTGTGAGACCCTAGCGCCGTTGTCGCGCACTTTCGAGCTGCGACAACGGCACATCTGTGCCACACGTGGGCAACTCTATCACACCCAATGAATGGTTTTCGAGCTGACTTCTGCTGGGGGTGTTGCTTTAAGCACAAAAAGTACGGCTATCAATCATTATTCATACATGTTTCCAAAAACTGATAGCCTATTAACCGAAGCTTCTTTTCGGTACCACGCTTTTTGTGACAGTGTCTTAGCATGACGTATACATCATATAAATAACTACCTGAAATGTTTCAAAACCAGCTTAAAAAAGACTGTGACATGACATCATGTCACACGGTCCCACACGACCGAAAAAGTGTGGTATCAGTGCGATGCGGTCGTCAACGTGCTAAAAGCATGCCCCACTGCTTCCGCTTCTGAAATTACGGGACATTCTAAACCGCATAGTGTGTTCGGCAAACCAAGCATCAACAGAAAAAAGACATCTCTTTAGTTGTCGTTCGTTCTAAACGAGGGAGAAGAAGCTCGGTGATCTGGTCCAACCCGAAACGGGCTTCTTCGTGTTTCTCGCCTCGGCGCGTCGGAATTTTTTAACAAACAGCTCTCACAGATTACGTACTAAAAGGAAAGACCTTGAAGGTTGCGATTAATGGGTTCTATATAGGTTGAAATAAAGGTGAAGGTGCCCCGTGGCAAGCCAATTGCGAAAAAGCAAGTGCTGCTTAGAAACCAACGCACTGTCTGAAGGCGTTATACCTCGCCTCTTTGGCAGTGCATATACAGTAGCGGTCAAAAGTTTGGAAACTTTTTTCTTTTCGATCTTACGCAGTCATTATGCAACGAAGATGCCCCAAATTCGCATATTATATACAAAATCAAGTGCGGAATACGATGCCAGGCAGGATTTCCCTGAACCGGGCCTCACTTTTGAAAAATACAATTTTTTCAAAAAATGGCGCGTCAAAAGTTTGGAAACTCTGCAATTTTAAAGCGAATTCAGTACAGTATCCCTCCAATCCGCATAAGAACTCAAAAAATTGTTGAGTAATTGTGTGATTGTACGATGGCGACGTTATTCAGTAACACTGAATCGGTTATAACATCCTTTTCGGGATCTGAAGTGGAATCCTACAGTTCGCTAGCTAAATCAAATTGTTCGGTGGAAATTGTTCGGTGGAATTTTTGTCAAAGGTTGGATGGGACGATATACCAGCTCTTTCCTATGGTGCACAACGCAGCTGTATTCCAAAACGTGACTTGTTTCCTTCATTACAGCATTTTTTTCTGAGTTTGTTAAGACGACAATAAGGAGGTAGGTCTGCCTTGGATCATTGTCTTGACAGAAAACCCATATTTCTCGGCCAGTTCTGGCCATCAAATGATAGATTGCATTCTTCAGACTATCCTTAGATTAGATCCAGCCCACATTTCGCTGGGTGCTAAGAAGGTAGAAATCGCCTGATGGTCCAACACACCCTCGTCTACGACATTGCTCCACCATTTCCTGACCTCCGGAATCCTGTACCTAAAATGAGTTTCCCAAATGACAGATCACTTCACAAAGTTTAAAACATCATTTCCAAGGAGGTGGAAATTAGACTCGTCGCTTAGCACAATTTTGTACCTCTAGCCTTCCGTCCAGGTTCATCGCTTATGGGCGGAAGCCAGTTGGACCATCCTGCTCTGAGCCCAACGACGGCTCCTTGTTAGGACATCTTCCATAATATTCGCTAGATCCTAGTGGAC
>KZ345065.1:205165-227259 GCA_002352805.1 Teladorsagia circumcincta | reverse complement strand
AAATGTCAGAAGTTTCCTCTATTTAATGAGTAAAACTTCATGCGGCCTTGATTTCCGTCCCCTGAGCGGAATAAAGCGCTCGACGTAACTTTCCATTAACCACCACGTTTTTCCATGACGATGATGGCCCATACCGCAATGTGGGCAGAAAGATATGTACAAATTGCATGAGTAGCTTATACAAGTGGTTGTGATGACACCCTTCCCCCTCGTGCATAAGCTACTCGTATTAGTCACCATGCCATTTGAAAGGGCGGGGGGGGGTCGTAAAAATTTCGAAGTTGCACAAGTGACGGTCAACTCTGTACCCTGCATTCACCCAGTGTGATTCATTTAATTTAGATGTTGTGCATGTAAACCAATGACATACCTACCTGGAGCAGTTTCAGAGACATTACCACAATTTGCAGTGACGTATTTGCCGTTATAACACACTTGATACGTGACGCAATCAGAGGAAGGAATCGTGTACCCTTCAAGGCATTGTCTCTGAAAGTAATTATGTAGCTAGCATAGGTTGCTTGACACGACACTTGTGGATAAACCACCTGAGGCTGATAGGTCTCCATCTTGCATGTAGGATCTTCTACGCATAATTTGCTCAAAGCATTCCAGCGAGTATTCGGTGGGCAGGAGAACATCTAGAAATATGCAGAATTACATTGGAAATGTGCGCTTTACTGGCACACATGTGTACTGTTGGGAGGCAAAGGACCAAAGGTAAAGGTCCGGTGTCGATAGAGCCATGTCCATCAGCACAAATTACTTCAAAGGATATGTGAGACCTATCATTGTCGCTGAATTATTTGTGACTACCAGCTGAAATTTTCAAAAGAAGTGTGAACCCATCGGGCACGAGAATCAGTTTGACATTCACATGGGAGTGCCTCACGCCACTTGAAGGCGGAGTTGACATTGAAAAGGTAGTCTATTATAAAGCAAGGTAGAGGTGGTCAGTAGTGCAGGAATGAAGAAAAAGTCATGAGAAACAGCCAAGAGCCAAAGAATGGAACCCGCTCTTGCCCGCTGATTTCCGCAGAGATGCGATTCTCATCGCTGCCTCTCTCGCCAACGCTAACGCTGTCTTTGCCAAACAGCTGGCGTCAGATGGCAAGAAGGTGGGCGTGCTGCGGCACGAGCGACGCGGGTATAGCCCTGTGCCTCTAAGTGCGTACTTTTCCTGCGTATTCCATCGTCCGCACGCGTAGGGGGCATACCTGCCCAATACACTTTCGAAGGAACGTGTACAGATGACGTATCCATGCACACATGTTCAATAGATAAATCACAGCTCGAATTGAGCTCCCTTTATCAATGAAAGTAGGGATGTTGAGCAGCTCTGCTCTGACATTTGATTGTTTACAACCCCGCTAAAGGGTTCTATAAGCGACCTCGTGGCACAAAAAAGGACTATTTCCTTCAAATGAAGACTAGTGCCACATGGCTAACCTGTCTAGCAGGGTGAATAATGGTTAAGGCAACACCCTAAGCAGAAGTCAACTCAAAGAGCGCGACAACGGCGCTAGGATCTTACGAAGCTGGCTTTTCGCCACTATTCCTCGCTTTTGGACGAATTACATTCGCTGCGTGTCCTTGCGCAAGTGCGCGGTCCTGGAGCGATTGTATGTGAATTGCTCCGCGTTCGAATGCTGCCTGTATTTTGATTGCTTTTACTTGCCTAATTCGTTTGGTCATCATATTTCCTTCTTTTCAGGAAACTCGTCCGACACCCTGTCCCTTTTTTCAAGAAATTCCGTGTTCGAGGGCGTTTCCTTTGTTTCTTTTGTCATTTGCAATCAACTAGGCATCCACAGTTTCATTATCGACTCCTTCCACCCCAGCAACTCGATCTGGGTGTTGCTTTGAGGAAACCGTCAACCAGGGAAGGCTCATGACTTCCCCATAGTTCACGTAGCAGTTTTAGTGTCCATATTTGTAATCAGCGTTTAGGACTCTATCAAAATATTTGGGTCTCCTTCCAAAGTTCCATGGGTTGTTCAAAGCATTCCCTAGTGAGAGAAAAGTGTCAAGAGTGAATGTCGGGGCGAGAGGGCGGTTGAAAGGCGGAAATCCTTAACGATTTAGTGTCGAAAGCACCCACCTCATAGTTATCTCCGGTGCAATACATGTAGTCCCGGCAGTTGACAGGAAACGATGAACCGAGCAGGCACTGAAAGCCACAAGTCTTTTTGGTGCAAACCACAGGAAGGTATTATAGGCAGTTTGTGCGTAGCCATCCCCATATTACGTTTTATGAGCGCCCAAGAAGGAGCGTAAGTGATATAGTGACAAGTAACGCAGATACGACGTTCACAAACCACCGTCAAATCCAAAATAGTCATTCTCCATGCCCGCTAACTTATTGCGACTTCAAAGTCACACAGTTTGCTCCGTGAACGTCCAGATATACACTGCGTCCCATCAATATTTCTTTCTCTCCACTTTTATCTTTTTCTAGGTGGTTCCCCGCGACGAAAAAGCCCACCAAGGAAAAGAAAAAACGTGAGTAGAAAAACAGATAAATGCTAAAACATATCAGACAAAAGCAAGCCGTACTCCTGTCGGCCCGACTGCACCTTCTTACGAAAATCGACACCGTTTTTGGATCGGTTTCTTGCTACTGATGATGCCTTCCACATTTTCCACTCGAGATTGAACTTGGGATTCTTTTTTGTATCTGGAACATGTGTCCGTTGAGTTTTTGAGTTTCAAAGAAGATTCCATAACAGTGCATGGCTTGGTGAAAAGGGTTGTTTCTTCCATCAGACGGCTTCTGATCCTATCGAAAAACAAGAGGGAACCCCGAGAGCTCTTCCAGACTTCATATCGTATGAAATCCATGAAGAAATTCTTGAGCTCGGCGTGAATTCGGTCTGAGTCTGACGCGATTGTTTTATTCAACAGTTTGTGCGGCGACCTGGCCTTTTTCGGAGTCCGACAGCAGTTTTTATTACCTTACTCCCTTAAGAAGTAAAATGCCACCACAATAAAAATGTTTCGTGAGACCGAGGTGAAAAGTAATAGAAAAACGTTAGGTGGAGTTATAATTATGGGACGCAGTGTATATCCGTGCACATAAATTGGGCCCCGCAGATATGTGGACCAGCGCGCGTACAAATTCCACTATAATTGGGTGTGAAGGCAGAAAGCGTGGTATTTTAAGAAAGGTCAAGAGCGTATACAAGGGACGGGGGGGGGGGGCAAACGAAGAAGTTATTTTTCTTCCACAATCGGAACGGGATTAAACTGGATCACTTCGCTAAATTCGAACCGAATCATCCCAACTGAAAAGTGAAGAGGGGTAAACAAATTTATGCAGGAGGATAAAGATTGGCTGACTTGGCTGCCGACTTGGCTCCCCAAAACCTATCAGGAGAGGTCTTTCAGAGCGTGGAGCGCTTTTTCAAAACGGTTTTCTGCATTGGGAACTCATGCGTGGACTATAAAGCCGATGTCCATTTCCACTGGACGGCCGTGTAAAGGTTAAAGAGTGGTGAAGAAATGGTCCAAGGTTAGATTGCGCGTGGTGGAAAAATTTTTGCATTTCAGGTTGGAGCTTCCAACTTTCCTTCGAACAGCGCTAAATAGTAGGTGTCAGATTCATGGTCAGGATTGGTTACTCTTCGCTAGAAGTTCCACACATCACTCCAAACTGTAAAATCACCAACTTTAAGCAATATTTTCGATCCATTCTTTTGCCTTCAGGAGATCCCCCAGCTAGAGCGAATCCCAGTTTTGTAGTTCATGTGAGAGCCTTTATAGCCTGCAGAAAACCGTTTCGCATGCGGAAACCGTTATGAAAAGGGGCTCCACATCTTGAGAGACTTCCCTTCCGGGTTTTGTTTCAGCCAATAATTGTATGCTGCCAAGATGTAATCCAGAGAAATCGCATGCTGCTCCTTTGTTTTATATCTGTTTCTTTTCTTGTACATACCAACTTTGGATCCAAAATTTCGCACATCCAATTTTGAACTCTAATGGCCATCAGCGATAGCTCCTGGCTGTCCCATTATTGCGCTGACAGCCACAAAATAAGTTTTACTGAAATCACTCACCGTGTTTTTCGTTGCACACATGTAATCTGGCTGACATATCATTTGACGGTCGTTGAAAGCACTGCCTTGTGGGCATTTCTGCACCTGCCATTGTGGTCCTTGCGGAGACTGGATGCACTCGTAGTACTATAAAATGAGGTAAAAAGAGTATTGGTTCAGGTTGTTGGCGAGCTGTAGATAGAAGCTGTTTGTCTCCTTACCAATACAGACACATGCCCGAAGAGTTCAAGCGGTTCAGTCCCTTTGGTGAGTGGGATTTCCCGCTCTCCCGGCTCCAAAATTCACGACAGGGGCGCTAAAACCTCGCCAAGGCCGTTCCGACCGCTCCGTTTTTTCTTCATTCGCTCTTAAGGCAACAGTCCCAGTAAGGCAACAGTCCCAGCAGGGTCGGGGTGGGCGTGGCGTACAAAAATCACACCTCCTTTTGCCAGCCGTGGATCGCGTGATTGGCTGCGGAGGAATTGCTATTGTGAATCGACTTCAAATAGTCCCTGTGGTCCCAAAACGATTGCGTCCGCAGCCGCGATCTCCACGGCTGGCAAGAGGTAGTGCGACCGTTGGCCGCCCCGCCCAATTCTACCATGCAGGGGCTGTTGCTTTAAGCGCCAAAAATCCCGAGAACCAACCTCATTGCAAAAGCTACCAGGACGCCTTTGACCACTGCGACATGTAGCGCATCCTTCATAGACATTTTTCGGTGAACAGTAACGTCCATTGAAAACCATATCTTCTCCGCATGTGTACAGTTTTCCCACAGACCCTTCACAGAAAATGTGTTCATACTCGCATTTGCCGAGCGGAATCGACTGCCATTCATGACCCCTAGAATGAGCGACTCGAAGAACGAACATTTACCAAACGTGCACAAAATCGGTCACCTGCAAACGCCCTCCATAACACAGACATCGCCCTTGGTCCACTTTCTGCATCTTTTCAGACGACCGTCGAAAATTTCACCAGGTGAGCAATGGACCACTAAGGGTCGCGGCTGACACTTCACGTACCTGGAACCAATGTGGCAGCACTCAGCTGAAAGAGTCACGAGATTCAAGGCATACCATGAAGCACACTGAGATCTCCCCATCCAAACTGGTGTGTTGTGGGGTGTTGACGCAACTTCACAAGCCCTCTGTAGGAACAGCTGACGGATTGGGGTCGTCACTTCCAATACCGCAGGGCACCTTCGTGGAGCTGGAGTGCACTCAAGCCTCTTCGTCAGAACTTGGCCTCAAACAGAAGAGTGATCGGAGTTTTCTAGAAATTTATGTCTAACTACTGCTACGACCGCACTCCACCGTCATTACATTTGATGAGCCAGTCATGTTCGTTGTAATGATTTATTCAGAAGCTGTAGTTTCGAAGGTGCCCTAGTCCCATACATCTGAGACACGACACTTCTTGTTAGTACTGCAGACAGACAAATCTTCACGTGCGATGGAAAAACCGATTGAGATCTTTCTTGATCCTACCATTTCTGACTTAAGATCAGAAATGTAGCTCTCTGTATGGTAACCAAAAAACTTACTAAGGTTTCAAGAAACCACACTAACAAGTCGGATGCTTTTGAAGGCAGGAACGAGGAAAAAGTAGCAATTTTCGACAAAATTCACTTCGACAGATCACACGAGACTTCAGTTACATGTAAGATGGGACTCCTTAGCTCCTAATCGATTTTCTTTTTGTGGAAATTATAGCTATCTCAGCTCCTTGAAAAGTGGTGCCACTATAAATTGTGTGTTGGAGAAGGGCTGATGTGCCTATTTCGGAGAAATTCTGTGTCCCACGGACGCACCCGTGGCGCCTCACCGAAACCTTACCCGTACTCAAAAACAGTGAAAATCGCTCGGGGATCCGTCAACGGCTCGTCGAGGATTTTTGCCTGTTCATTCCGCTCTTCCGCGCGCACATTAGCTTTCGCCACCGGCAAGCGCCTGTGCTTTCCGCGCGTACATTCACGTTTAGTCGAGAGCCAGAGCAGAGCGTTACATTGATATCGTCGCGTTGATGATTTCCTCTTGGAGGAAGCGATCAAGATCAAGCGGAGGAGCTCATCGGAGAACTATATCGCCACACGAATTCTTACTAACTGCCAAAGAAGGGAGGTGTGGCGTTTCCACGATGATAGGTGTGCTGGTTGCTGAGCAGGAATCCGAAACTTCTCCGCCCCAAAAAGCAATCCACTAGTTCAGTTGGTGACTTGGACGAGCCGTGCTGCCAGTAGCGGCATAACTGAAGCAACCCGACTGGGGCGTGAATTGGCATGGTGCCACCTACCGCGTAACGGTGAGCTCGTCTATACTTTCACCGTCTTAGCCGCTGCCTGTACGTGAGCGCCAATCAAGGACAACCCAAGAAGGTCCATTTTGAGTTCTTTTGACGGAATTTGCTGCTTCTTTTCTCACTGGTGTACCATTGAGCACCCACACGTTCCTTCTGAATCCCTGCAGAATCCAGCATAATCTTTGCCTTTGAGGTTTGCAGGCTTCAGCTGTCCCTCAGATTTCTATTTACCATTGCACTTCCACATCTACCTTTCATTTCCATCGGCGATCACTTTCCATGCAATCCGCCTTCAAGATGATGAGGAAAGTGCTAGACTCGCATTCCGTTGACCGCCATTTCCATCCTGTTTAGATCATTTGCCCCGTTCACCCAAAAAGCGTCCTTCCAATGTGAGATGTGATCCCACAATCCAATATCTTCTATGGCATTGTTCACACTGTCTCCGCATAACAAAATCAGACAATCAGAGACATCGAATCATATGTTCGTTTTTTATCAATTCCCATGGTCTCTTATCCTGTGATACTCCAAGTCGATACCTATCTACTCCCCTATGAAGATTCTCCGATTTTTCGGGATCGAAAACTATCGACATAAATGTGTTTGTAAATGTGTACGCAATGCTAAACTGATGCGAAGAGACGTGACCGCCCAACTGTGAGGCAGGAAACCGTTGACGCCTCCCGACGGACCTGTGCTATGATGTTTGGTTTTTTACTGCATGGATATGTCGAAATTTCACGGAAGGTGTTCAGGTGACGGACGATGTGTGGGTGTTTTCCAGTTCTCTCAGCGTTGTGTTGTTCCGAAGCCTCATGTGACCCAACGGAACCCATCACCTCATTAGACCATAAACGCTGTATAACAGCGTTACACAGTATTCGGGTATTTTCAAAGTTGATGCTGGGGGAGGACTGATTAGTTTCCATGGGGAATCACGGAGAGCTCCCTTGGGATCGGCTTTGCGTCCCATCCCATAGCGTGGAATTTTCGCATAGTCAAAAACCGGATCAAACCACCGTATACCATGTCGACCAGATCCTTCGGCTAGACCATAGTTTTCTCCACTTTTCTACGTTTAAGAGAATTCCTATCGAAAAGATTGGTATTGGTAAGGTTCTCACCAGTTGCGCATATAATTGGGATTGCATCTCGTCCATTTGGATGACAAATGAGTGCTTGACGGGCACAGTCAACGGCACCACATTGGCTACGATAGATACCAGCACCATTGGCACAAAACGACTCGGCCTTCAACGAAATATCTCATGTATGGACGAACGGCATAGAGATGTGCAGACATTTCACAAATCACTGACGAACTGGTGGCATAGGCGGTGTGCAAGCGATTTTAATAAAAGTCAGCAGCTTGTCGGTCACCTGCCATATTAAGACTTACCTCGGCCAGTCGTTTTGTCTCTTCATTGATTCGGTTCAGTATGCGGTCCTTGCACTCGGGGAAGTTCTCCGCAGGAAGGCATCGGCCATTCATGAACACCTGCAATGCAGAGCCTAGGGTACCCGACAGGAGACCCGTCGCACGCTGAGAAGGTAGAGATGCACATGAGTCAGCATACGAGTCGCAGCACGTGCTGGGCGACATGGATTGTACTATAATGCATTTTATCTGAAATCACGCTAAATCGTCACAGTATGCGCTGGACTCGTCCACTGACCCGTCTACGTCTCTACTTTCTCGCCGCGTGATGGGCCTCCTGTCGGGCACCTCAGAACTTATGACAGAGAACTCATACAATAAGGGGTAAGAGGCATGTGGTACGACGGTTCATATTTCCTAGTGTAATCCAACTTTTCACAATAGGTCGATGCTCCGGAGTGTTGGTGTAACCACAAACGCGAAATGGTTACGATCCTGGGGATTTTCTTCGCAGCTAAAATTGGGATTTCTGCAAATGACAGCGACTGTTGCACCACATGTCCCCTTACCGAATGCCACCCTATAGCCACCACTATGTAATTTTAGTAGAGCTTCTTATTTCAGTTCGATTAAAAACGAGCAAGGAGTGGTTTGAGTAGGTGCCCCTCTACTTCAAAAACAATTTTGATATATTCTAACAAAATTAGGGTTAGCCTAAGAGTAGAAATTTCCACCCACAAAGGATTTGTAAGGGCACGTCCGCACAAGAACACCATTCCCTGCACGAGAGCAGTCGATGAAATGACTAGAGCAGAGCCCAAGCTGAACGTATGGTCGATTTCCGTGGCATAACGACCATAAACCTTCAGATTTCAAGACAGAAGCGATGCAGCCTGAAACGTTGAGACTACTGAGACTTGTTTAGTCATATCACTAACAGGAGATCCGCGCTAAAGCCGCAGCAGCGCGAATATAAAGTGACGCACTTTTCATAGCGCTTGTAGCTACGGCGCTCATACCCTTGGGGGGGGGGACATCACAACACGGCCCGTGGTAGCTGACACTGGGACTAAGCCCAACGGAAGCGAGAAGCGTTGAGTGGAGCACATATTACTAATATCCTCCTCCAGTATCCCTCCCTCTGCCCAAGGTTCAGTCCCAAGCACAGCAATTGGCTCCTTGACTTGAATGTCCTACCCCCCCCCCCACTCCCAACCAACGATATGGACGCCAACGACAGCAGCGTTTGGTGGTGCTCAAATACGAAATCGTTGATGCCAAGTGGCACCAGAATGCTAGAATCCGGCTTAGGTATTCATCTTACCATCCCACTGAGATCGGTGAGCTGAAAGCATGCTCGTTCGTGAAGAAAAACTTTAGCCTGCATGTCAAGGGCGCCCTCGCAAGTCATTGTATAGCTGAATTAAGTGAAAGCTATGCTAAGAGTTCGGCTGGAAGTATGGAATGCTTGGTTTCCCCAAAAAGGATTAATCATCGCGAACTGCTTAGTTTTTCATTCTTCTATTGTCAAATCGATTTATTCAATGCGGTATCTTGTTGAGTGTCAGCCAGATATTTCAGATGCATGAACCCTTAATTGGGCGAGCTTTGTTTAGTTCCAAACATATCGACCCCCTATAAATTGGGCTAGTCGGCAGTTACCTTGGCCCAGTCACACTTTCCCTATTATATGATTGGGCGCTATCAAAAACACGAGGCATTCTCCAGGACTAAGCCTAGGAGGGGAACTTTGGTAAAAGTGGTGATTGTTCACGCACCCTCGAGTCACTCCTCCCTCGCCTAAGGCTTACCATTAGTCCTGGTTTCACCGAAAGAAATGTTTTACGTGGTTTCAAATGCATTACCACTACGATGCCCCTCTATCTTGCGATAGTGCCTGACGTGTGTCTCATAATCGGCATACCCATGTTCACTTTGACTACAAGAAAAAAATGAAAAGCGACGGTGCAATTTCATGAACTGCGTACAATGAAAGCGTTACGTCATTCGACAAAGCATTCCCGAATCGAACCATTTTCCCTCTTTTTGTAAAGAAATCTCACCGTGGTTTTGGCCTCCTCGAAGGGAGTCGACCATAGGCTGCTGGCCGGGAGCCAAATTATTCCAGTTTGGCCTTATCATCAAACTACCTTCAAGGCCGAGTACTAGTACAGAAATTAACACTGCTAACAACATCCTGCAAAAACACCTTACTTAGACACAGCCAAAACTGAACCGGTACTAATGGTTCATTCTCGCTGTGAGCAGATCCTGGAAGTCGCCGAAAGTCAACAACAGAGAGATATCACTCTTATACTAGTTATACTCCAGACAAACATGAAACGCAGACCACAAAGGCTCCCAGTTCAACATACCCAAAGGTGGGCAAAGGGAGAACAAGCCGGGGAAGTCGTACAGTGAGCACGCTAACGGCAACTAACCCCTTATATTCCACTGTTGAGAGTAATCAAAATTACAAAATTCCATAATGATTCAATACCTGTTCATGGGAATCTTCAAATGACTAATCTAATAATGGTGCTTCATTTCCACCTAATTAATTTCGACACCTACTCAGGTGTTTACAGCTTCGTATTATCGAATTCCTTCCTCACTCCACGGTGATTCAAACATTTATGAACACCAACACAAAATCTAAAACTTTATTAATGAAAGGCCTATTTTATACACGTATCATGTTGAGTGTCCTGTGAAAGACAATCATTCTTCGGCTTGTTCGACTTTGGCTTCTTTGTCGCGTTTTTCTCGTATACTTTGGAAATGCTTTCGGTTCTCTTCAGTATCCATCAGCATTATTTTTCCCAATATCTGAATATTTTACAATAAAGAAATGAATTGGCGTCTGAAGTGGATCTATTTCTGCAATATGCAGTTTTCACAACAGTACTTTCATGATCGTTTACTACACGGCTTCATATTTGAAAAATCTCCAGTCTCATCACTCGCTACAATTATTACGCTGCACTTTCGGGAAGTAAAGTACCTATAGGGGGAGGTATGTAAAGTATCCGAATGCACTGCATAAGATTGGTTTAAACACTTTAGCGTGTAATTCATACCCTCAAAGTTCCACCTTATCAGGGCGTCGACTCGGAATCGACAATGATCATTTGCGTTACCTGATGGAGACAGACTCAAGGCAGACTACACGTTGACTAGCACAAGACTCAGGTATTTAGAAGCCGCCGCTGACCACTGCAACAGTTGGGCCAGATTTCCTTTTTCCTATGGCTATCGTACGCTACAGAAAGCAAAGGTTCGACAATGAAGACGACATGATCGCTGGGCGAGCTACTTTTTCGAGTCACTAATGGTAGGGGCAGTTCATGCCTTGGGACAACGGAAGTCTGCACGAAAAGAGGTGAAGAGTGACAGAACGTGGTGAAGGCTACGCTGATTCCTCACATGATTCCTTCCTTCGAGGTTAATAAAACGATAACTGTCAAAAACTGCTAAGCCTTTCTCTACAACCTATATACCCATAGCGGACAATGATTTTCTAACAACCTTGCAGGATATCGATCATATGCGTGGAAAATCTGCCTCATATTAGACCGTTAATAAGGCGTGTTGGAACTATGGTGTGTGATTATGCACAATCTTCTAACGAACTTACTTGATTCACAAGGAATTTGGGAAGAAGTCCTTTGAGATCGGCAAGCATCACAACATCGACCGACGTTGTGTCATTCTTTTCTGGATGTTGAGCAAATCGAGCTCCAGCCAGAATCAGCTCCGCGCTGAAATAGTTCAAACTTGTTCATACCTTCGCAAACAAAGTGGGAAAACACTCTGCTCATACATAATAATTTTACTACTCATGAGACGATAAGGAGCCACTCGAACAGACCAAGCAACCCTGGACATAAAGGATCAGTGGTTAGACTGCCCTCAGGAATCAAAGTGGCAGTGTGCTTGCCACAGTAGCGATTCAACAACTCTAGATCTTCTTCCTTTACATAGCTACTAACTAGGACAGCCTTTCTGTCGGGCTCTGCTTTCTGAAAACGTTTGCTTGCATGATTCCGAGCTACATACATGGAACACAGAGCTGTGGTTCATTTTCCCTGGCTCAAGCGCTACACCTTTTGACACCAGTTTTTGGATAGTCCATGATAATAGGGCATCCTTTAATAGCCCCAGGTACTATTTTGCAACACCATGCAATCCAGTCGAGCGGAACTTCGTCACCAACAGGAATCGAACGATGAGCCAGTCTTTCGTCCCCTTTTTGAGCCCAAACGGCCGCTTAGGGAAATGTGCAAGGTTCTATGTTCCATACACGAATCTTAACAAAATGCAAAAAGCTTTTGAAAAAACGGGCATGAACCGGAACACCTGATTCGTAAGATGTTCAAAGAGGAACTGGACTGAACCGTCCGCGAGCTCCATAAAACTTCACTAAACGATCTTTATGAGCTCTTAGTTACTGAGTTACACTTGTGAATGAAACGAGAAAAACACTTAATACACGTCATGTTTGTATTGTTGATTTGAGGGTGTTTCTGGCACCGAACACGTTTTCAAATATAACCTCGGCATAGAGAAATGAAAGCAACACCACTAAGGTCTATAGGGGATCGACGGACATTTATATCACAGGAACTAAAAAAGAAGCAGAAAGACGCAATTACGACAAAAGTACTGCTCAAATATAGTGGTACGAACAGATCATCTTTAGCGATGAGATAGGAAGTCCAATTGTAAATCAAGCACGACGCATACCAAGGAAGTATCAACGAAACCAGGTCTGAGTGACTACCAGCAGATACAGAGGCTAAACGCCAAGCAACTATTAACATACAGTAACGGTCAAAAGTGTTCGACGAAACGTACTTGGCGCATTATTTTGTTCCCACTTGACCGATTCCTTTCGAGAATTGATGTGATATGTTTTTGGTATCCTTAGTCCTTCAATCGTAAGCATTCAAGACATTATGGAAAAGGTCTCCAACTTATTTTTGCGCCTTTTTTAGAAAAAAAAGGATGCATAGAGTAACCGCTTTGGCAAACAATTTTGACCGCTAATGTAGGTGTGGACGAGGCGCGCCCTTCTCTCACACTTTTCATTTAGATCCCTCCTTTTTGGAAGGTATGTGTCAGGTTGGAAACGACAAGTGACACTTGACAGCTTTTTCATTCAAAAGAAGAAGAAACTGCCTCCGATGCACGCTTGCAGGAACTAAGACCGAACGTGCTTTGCACGCGTTAGGACGATATACTAACTAATAGCGTTACATGACCATCACACTGATAGTTATTCAGAGAAACACAATACGCCTCTGATATTGGAATGCACTCACATGGAACGCATATAAATCACGTTTCATCCATGAAGGCGCTGTTTAGCAAGACGTCTTCGCCTCTGCAATCATGCACACATCAGCAGTAGCTTTCTCATTTAACAGAAAATCAATCTACAAAATCAGGCTTATAGGTGAGTAGCTTACTTCACGGTTAAGCAAGAATGAGCAAGAAAACTTGGCTGCATCCTGTCCCCTTAACCAATGGAGAGCTCAAGTTAGTAACACAATTATTATAGTTGCTTTCCATAGCATCGAGTAAGCGCTTTTAAGACAGGACTGCGCAGGACCAGCGTTAGTACGTAATATTATAGTAAACCTATGGCGTAAATAATACAACCATAGATATGTTCGTGGCTCCATCGGCACAGATTAGTATTACCATCATAATTGGGTCGTCAGTCGCATGCGCCTGGGGAACTACCGCAGAAATCTCGGTCCCGGCTACCGCTCACGATAATTTTTTTCTCGCAGAGAGACAATCTGAAGAGAGTCGAAAAAAAAGAAAATGTGACAATTGAGGCAATTCGAGCATCTTGCTTAGCCACAGCGACTTTGAAACTTATGAAGGAGATCGAGTAGAACTCACTTCACCACTGAACCTTCACTCTATAATTAAATTTGAAAAATGCATCTATTAAGTGATAAATCTTACTTTGATAGTTTGTATCGCGCAAAAAAACCTTTTTTCGAAAAACTGATTGGATTGTCCAATCAAAGTATTTTCATCATTGCGACTTTTTCCCTATTTCCTAAGATGGAGATTTTCACGACAATACGGATTTTATTTCCGACGACCAAAGTGATCGAATCATCGACTCATTTTTACACTTATTCAAGTTCTCGAAGTCATGTATAAGTATACAAAACAGCAACAAAGGCAGTGAAGTAATAGATAGTAAAGAATAATGTGAAAGCTACTCACCGGACTTTTCCTTTCTGTTCGGGATACTCTTTCAGTCGAACACTACGTGAGGCCATAATGTATCCCGTTGGAGTGTTCCGATATATTCTTGCAGAAACAAAATCTCTTCCACTTACGATCAGCACGTCGTTGTTTCCATACTGAAACCCATGCCTGGTTTAATGGACAAGCACGGAAAGTAACACAGGAAAGAAATGTAGTAAAGGAGAAAGTCTGGTTAATGGCAAGTAGCTATAATCTCGGCATTTGTAACTTGATCAATGAAAACGCAACTGCTCAAATCTATTTAAAAAAAAACTTACAGTGATTATATCGAAATGTGAGGTAGGAGATGCAACGGTGTGTGCAAAATTGATGTTAGGATTCCACTCGGGCAACCCATCTACACCAGTCCAAGTTTCGTTCATGACCGAGTCGACATCGAGAGGAAGTTCGGTCTGAAAATCTCACCAATAAGATTGCCATAAAGCGGATACCAGAACAGTTTCACATATCGTTATAACTTCTGGAATTAACCTTGAGCTGCTGAGTTCTCGGCCTGCTGTCGCCAGTGAAACTGTTCTTAAGACGATCTTAACTTCAGCTCACGTCAGTAACTTCCCTACTCATCAAATTTCAACGCGGTAGTTAAGGACCAATACAATGCGAGTAAAAATTTCTAGGTGCTAGCTTCGAAGGTGGCAGTAGAAACACAGTGTTAGAGGGCGGCCAAATTACATGGTACAGTGAGCCCACATTTTACCAATACCTGTAGTAAACTAAAGACGACAATTCTCACTCCAAAGAATTAAATTTGCAAAAACGCGACTTACCGAAATTGACACCATCTTGCCTTTAGGTGTGTTTTTTGCGTACACAGTGTCCCCTTCATCATTTTCCTCGTCTACCCTCCACCCTGTCTTCTGTGCAAAAGCCGGATCATTGAAAAGATGCTCGACTTCCCTGAACGCAGCAGCTGCAGTTTCCAATGCTGATGCGTACTGAAAGCAACATTTTTAAAAACCTATAAACTAGTTCGCAATTCTAAACCAAAACAAGCTGATCCAGCACATGAAAATGCATGAGTGAGCAAAATAATACGAAATGAACGACGTACCTTCTCGTTTTGGCCTGATAACGTATCAGTGACACCATGTAATGTGACTGACGTCATAGCAGCCAATCCTTCAAGCAAGAAATTGTTAAAGCACGTCGTCAATCATTATTAAAAACAAAAACGAAGCTGCAGTAAGCATGGATTGTACACGTCAAACTTAACGGGATGTAAACGACTTCGGGATATGCCAGGCCACCAGAGCTATCTTTAGATACTGTGGTCAGAGACTATGATTAAAGCTGAGTGCAGAAATAGTAGTGCGTTTGAACTCGATACGGACCCGAAAATCATCACATTCAAATCCAAGGGGACAGAAAAATCAACCAAGAGAACTAAAGCAGTGGCAGCTGAAATAAAGCCACATGTCTTCCAAAACCTATCACCGGAACTACATCCAGATTCCCGCTTATGATTTGGTACAGGTCGTGGCGCTCATGTCGTTAGGTGGGACACGAATGTCTTGTTCGTAATCAGGACACCAATTGATCTCTATATATAAGTTCACAACGGATTTGGTGAAAACAGCCGTCGTGACGAGGTGAAGCCATCCGACGTGTAATGGCTGCGCCAGCTACAAAAATGAATGTCACATGCGTAATCAGGACACAAGTTCCCTACGAGCAAAGTTTCGACAAAAGTGAAATTTTGAAAATTTGGAGCAGTTATAGTGGAATAGTGCCGAATTCAGTAAGAACAAATTACCAAAGGTCATCAGATAGCGATTTTGATGTTCCAATAACTGTCGGCAAGAAAAAATAACGCACTTGCAAACTCAGCCGAGTAAGTTTTCCAGTGTAAGGTGGAAACCAATCGATGTCGGTCACGTGTTGAGAAGCCCATTGCAAAAATAATAATGCATCCACAGGTACAATTAAGAAACAACCTCATGATGACCCTCCAACTGTCAACATGGTCGCACTCATATTCTTGCCTCTAACTGGTTCGAAACCAAAATAGAGGGAGCTGATTTCTCCGAAAACTTGAGTGCCCAAGAGGCAGGTATCAAATAAATGAAAAACTTGCACCCACAAAATGCGCCACTTGAACTCTATGATTACCACTCATCTAATTGTAAGGCTCTCTGCACACAACTTTTAGAACCAATGAATTGCGTGATAGCGTACTGGCAACAGCCATAATAGTGACAAAAGCTGCGCAATCGCAAACACCAGGGCTGGATCCTTCTGCTCCTTGATAAAGGAAGTTCTTGGCGCAAATAGCCGCTGAAGGTTGCTAACAGACGTCGCCCAAGTGCTAGTAATATTGTAAACTAAAGACCGTGAACCGATCAGCATCGACAGCCATTCTTATTCGTTACGAATTGTGATAGCCTTTTTCAAAATTACCCTGCCGTAAATATAATGGAATCTAAAATGGCGTCGAATAACATATGAAGTTATGCAATGCACATGCGGCAGCATGTTTTACGTCAGAATCTTTTTAATCGCCTTTTTCGGGATGGGACTAGCTTACCACGTCTGGTTGCAATAGCATGAAAACATGTGCCACAAATTGGGTGTAGAGATATAGCGGGAGTAACTTGAAGTCCCGTCTAGGACGCTAATGATAGACCTGAGCTGCGTCCTTACGTTAGTTGCAATCCACTACATTTGAAAATTTAACTGCTATGTAAAATAATAACTTGCAGGGATGGTGAATAATGACTATCTGAATGTTGGAATATGCGTTTGTCTACGACTACTTCAACATCAAAGATATCACCGTTAAGAAGTTGACAGTGGTCCTAATTTATTTTCAATAAATAGGTCTTGTTATGTCAGGTCACACTCACCTCTGTCAGCGTTTGAAGGCAGATTTGGGGGATAGGCAGTCGGCGGTGTCTAATCTTTGGTCATCTGCGGCCTCCCTCGACGCTGTCGTGATCATTGAGACTAGAGAGCTGCCTTGACGTAAACACAAACAGCTTCAAACGATGTCAGAGCGGAATGGACTAAGCGTTAGCCTAGGAGGAGAGCTTTGACGTGGGGTAGACTTACTTATCGGGCAGCAAAAATTGGATTATGCTGGATTGTGCAAGGTCAGGCCGACTGCCCAACTCCCAGTCCCTTTTGGATGCTGAGAATGAAACTGCAGGATTAAAAGTTCCTGGATACTTCCTCCTCTTGTTTTTTTTCTTTCTTCGCTATCAATAGATTCATTTGTGTACATGACGAAGTCCTTGAAACCGAAACAGGAACGACATTCGAGAACGAGATCCGAATTATTGAATTCACAGCGCTAATTCACGGGGTACAACGGAAACTATTGCAAACTTACTGATTTAACGCTAAGGAGCTACGGTGGGGCCAATACAAATAAGCGGGCAGATACGTGTTCGCCTTCTGGGTGATGGGCAATGAGCCTCCATCCGCAAAGGTCACTAAACTCCACCTAAAACAGTGAGATACGCGTCGCTCCCTCGATGCTAATCTGGGAGGGCAGTGCAGTTCGGGTTGCGCTATCGCTCCATTGTAGAGATAAGTGTGTGGTTCAACCTCAAATGCCGTATACCTACACCTGTTCCCTTTCGCATAGCGGTTCTGCTGGATATCGCGTAGTAAAAGAGCTGAGAACTAAGCAACCACATAGATGACGCGACGTAAAAAATAAAAAATCGATCCTGACAACGCGTCGAAATAGAATGTCAACAATGACGAGAATACTTGGTGAGTGGTGTTTACGGCGGGCAGTAGAAGCTCAGTAGTAGAACAGGTTGGCGACACATCATGGGAAAACATGACGCATTCATCTGATCGATGAGAGAGTAATGTGAATTTTATGAATTAGGAATTTCTGCTCTGCAAGCGCACGAATAATCAAACATGCCATGCCAGCACTAATGCGTGGCACGGCCGATTGAAAAAGGGCAGTTCTCCCGCTGCAAATCCAGTTACAATTACACTTGGACCGGTTTCGTTTCAAGGGTTCGAAGATTAAGGGATGATTCCAATCAGAGCCAACTGTCTGTTCGCACTATTCGAACGGGGGTCATACATTCGATCTTGGGAGGGGGTCGTACCGGCGTTTAGCACGGTTATTCACACATTTGGGTAGTGCAAACGGAAGAGGTAGGGTCATAGGTCTCGAAGTGGAAGTAAGGGGTCGTGGAAGAGAAGGTCGTCTTTGACTTTTTCTTTTCAAAATTTTGGCAAAAAAAACTTCAAAAAGGAAGCATGAAATAGAGAAAGTTAGGTTCGGCAGCCGTTTAAGGGAAAAAGTGGGCCATTTTGGGCTGCTGCCGTCTTAGATTAAATACTATAGAAACAGCCATGATGGTGAGAGAGATAAGGATAGGGGTTGTACTGAGGAAGCCCTTTAAGAGGTGGTAGGGGTCATCTAACTCCAGCGGAATTGCGAACGCAATGGTTGACCCTAATTCCAAATCCTTTAGTCCTTAATCAACCCTCAAACAATACACATTTTTGATCTTTGCCTATTCTCCTATTTCCTCGAACATTACCTATTCTCCTATTTCCTCGAACATTAAGTATGAACACTGCTTGCTTTAACGCACTTTGCTTCAAAAAATAGCTCATTGACATGACGGGGACCAGAGCTTCATCGAGGCTGAGTCATTTATAGTAAGATTAATGTGTAGCACCCAACACACTATGTTCTCAACAAAGGGTTCGCTTTCTGTTCTATTCAAATCTGAACAGCCTACGGTACTCATCATGTTTTTCAACGACCGTATATGCAAAAGGCACCTTTTTGAATAGTACTGAGATGTTAGGTCGCTGCTGTTCTGCTGTAATATTTTATTGTCTTCTGCTGTAATTCTTTGGAGAAAAAGGGACCTCACATGTTTGTGGAGGGGAAAATCAACCAAGGAGTCTGTCCTACTCAATTTGAAACATCTGACGGAATTCAGAGAAGAATACAGCTTGTATGAAGTTTCTCTCGGCGCTTTTTAGGCCTGCACACTACCAGCCACCCATCTGGCTGAATTGAAGCATAACACATCCAGTAGAGTACTGTAATAATAAAGTAATCAGCTTCCGAACTCTGACCACTTTAGAGCCACGGAGCTTTATCTGTGACGCTTTACCAATTGATTAAACCCTTTTGAATATTTTTCTGAATTCTTTGGGGCCGCCTAGCAACAATTCAATAGCGCACAATTACAATTCCATTATTTCCTGCTCAAAGCTTTGTTTAAAAGCCAGTGCAGGTGTGATTTGCACTGCTGACAAGCCGAGAGAAAAAGGTCACCTGTGAAATTACACATAGTTATGAAGGCTCAAGACAAGTGGTACAGGCACGTCACATTTCTTGAATACTGTATGCGTGAAATGAATGTGCGAAGTGACTGATGCCCACTGAGATGACGTGACGAGGCACTATGAAGAAACACACATTCCAGTGTGTCAAGTGACTGCCCTCACAAACTACCCACCTAAATTGGCTACACTCCCCCTGGCTCAGGAATTCCTCCGATTTCCTGACACACCGTAGCGGGTGTGGTTCACACAGAGCGACCTGTCCGCTTTTCGCGCGCGAAATGTTTTTCGTCGCAGGAACCCCAGGTCCAACATTATTATGAGTGGACCCAGGCTTCACCGTTATGAATTTATGCAAACGAATTATTTGAGTTTGAGCAAGTACAACGTGTATGACGAAAGGTAAAAGGCTAACTAACCAGAAGAAAAGTTTATGAACTATATTGACTAGTTATAATAAAGTAAGGAAAGCCATATGAACTAACAAATGCCTTTCAGAAAACGCCAGCTTCTATCTCAAAAACAGCAACAGGTGGCGTCGCAGATCGCGTAAATACGTACGAATTGGTTATTTCAGGAAAGGACTAATGGACTACTCACCTTGTAGGAAGAATAGTGTTCCCGTTGTGATAAGAACCCATTGTATCGCAGCAGCTATCATTGGTAGTGCGACTGTGAGCTGATACGCACTTTCGCAGAATGCCGGAGGAAGTGCGTATTTGCGTCGGGTTGAGCGCTATCAATCAACGGCAACGAACAGCGGCTGCTCCAGCTGAGCACGACTGTCGGACTGGGTCAGCTTCTGTCGCAGGTGGTACCGACACCTGGTGATGACCCTTTCTTTTGCGCAATGCATGACGAGGAATGGTGTGGGTCGCTCGTACATGGGCCGGGTGCAGCAAGCCCCAACTAGTGGATGGGATCCTTAGGTTCTGCGTCGCTACACTGTCGATGACGCAACTCTCGTGGTTAAGAATAGCGGGAGAGTCCAGAGATGCAGGGTTTTGGGGACCCATCCCCTAGTTGGAGCCTGCTGCACCCGGCCCCAGGATACGACTTTTTCGCTTTTTGCGGCGAAACTTTTCGCAGCGGAAGTTGCGAGTGCACTCCTGATTCCGAGTGGATCAGGGATTACCGCAGCAAAAAGGTTTCAAGAACGAAAAAGGTCACCCCATCTGTCCTAACGACCCATACCCGATGAAGCCTCAAAGCAACAATTCAAATGAGGTCGTGTCGAAGAACCTATCCTGTGGTGGGATAGAGTAGCCCTCGAGCATCGCGGATGTGCCGTTGAAGTGGCTCAGAACTGCGCGACAGTGACGCTAAGGCCTCACAAAGTGATCGTGTGGCGCTATTGTGAATTACGGACGAGATACTTCCCATGGCAGGCAACGTGCATTACGACTTAGCACGCAACGCGCAGATTAGTGGAGCTGTGGAGCAAGCAGGTAGAGAAAACTCGTCCAGCCCTCCCCTCCCCACCATTTCCTTATTTCAAGGAAGAAGGTTGGTGTGTGTGTGCCACAAAATCCAGAGTGAGGAATCCTTTGCAAACCGCTAACCACTTTTATACTCTCACTCAAGTCTATCACTTCCTCTCTCCTTGATCTCTTCTCATTCCTCACATTCGCACGTACCACATTCACACCCTCTTAAGAAGGGAGGGACTATTTTTGTTAATGGCTTCATCGACGGATTGCTTTGGTTCTTTTTTTTTATCATTTCCAGTCAGTTCGGCATTCACTGTCTCATTATCGACCTGCTACTCCACCAACTTGACCTGGGGCTGTTGCTTTAAAGCAACAGTCTCAGAACGAATTCGAGGCGTTAAGAGTTCGGTAACAAAGTTGTAGGTAAAGAATTGACTGGTTACAAAGGAAAAAAACAAAGAAAACCGCCGGCGAAGCCTTTAAATAGGTTTCACTTGGTGGACGAGTTGTCTGAACTATTTGCTTCCCCGGATTTCAACCGCATTTGCCCCAATACAGTTAGAGAGATATGCATCATATAAAAATAGAAATACAACAATCAAATGTAAGCAAGTGTAACCCATGAAAAAGACGCGGCGATGATTGGGAAATGGGCATTCCCTAAGATATGTATTTCAAACGCCTATTTGAAACGCCCCTGTCAACGGCGTCTTCCTGGCTTCTTTGCGGCTTCCTAAGGTGAGTTTTCTGGTTAATGACACTTCCTATGGTTTTGATTGGGGCCAGCGCATCATTTCCACCCCATGGCATAGAATTTTTAGAACCCTGCTGAGACTGTTGCTTTAAGCGCAGTTTGTAGTCACACCGTCACTCTTACAGATGCTCGGTTTCCCCTGCTGGAAGGTGAATTTCATGATAAGGTCGAAGGTCGAAGAAGGGAAAGCCTACACTGCGGAAAGGCAGGCAGACCTTCTGAGGGTGTGGACCGACACGCAATTCGCAGTGAAGGACATGCCCTGGCGACCTGGTATGGTTCTCCCGGTGACGCTCGTGGCGGAACGCCCACCGACTGGCTACCCACTCGTCGCACGTCTCTAGCCGTTTAGCAGAGATAGAGCCTTAGCGATGAAGAGGGTAGCATCGGTGAGAGTACATAGCACCCAATTTCTTGGGTCTGGGCCTTTTCTCATGGTTTTTTTTCTTGATTCTGACACCACTTCTACCTTTAGTTTGCTTTCTGACCGTAAACTCTGCGTCTTAAGTCATTTAGAAGGCAGCCCATCATAATTAAGCTCTCGAGTTGGACACGCAGAATTGAATTTAATTCACGACAACGGCAGCCACCGGTGGCTGGCGCGGAGATGCTGACTCGGGACCAGGGTG
>KZ345065.1:183540-194504 GCA_002352805.1 Teladorsagia circumcincta | reverse complement strand
CGCAAGGACACGCAGCCACGAGATTCGTCCAGCGGCCAGAACTAGCGGCCAGCGGCCAGCTTTGTAAGACCTTAGTGCCGTTGTCGCGCACTTTTGACACGCGACAACGGCACATCTGTGCTACACGTGGGCTACCCTGCCTCACCCTAGGAATGATTCTTCAAGTTGGCTCCTCGCGGGGGTGTTGCTTTAATATTTGCAGGATAAGGTTTTGACAATGGTACGGTCCTTTTCGAGAGCGAGCTAATACAGATTTCGAAATGCTCAAGAAAATATAAAATTCAGGCTCAACGAAGGGCTTACAAGTGTTATCGGATCAGCGGTTGGCACGTGGTAGACGGCTGGATCGGTTAAATTCAGCTCCGGTTTCATGATTTTCTGGCTGAAAGTGGGATCTAGCAAGGCTTCATATTTCCGAGCAACAGAGTAAAACGCGGAACAATAGAATACCCGTGGCAAAGAAACGATTCATTACTACGAGCAACACAAGCAACGAGGGAAATGTTGACGTGTTTTGATTTCTGAGTGAAACCCTCACACGCTTGGGCAGCGATCCTTGGGAATGCTCTTCAAAAGTCTAGATCAATTAGCATTCTCCGTTGTGTACTTACAATTAGCAGATTTTTTCCCTTTTTGCTGTGGACAAATTTTCAGTCATCTCAGTCATCACTTTCAGTCGTCTTCTTTCTGCTTCGCAACGTATTCATTGACGATTGTATTGATCTTCACTTTGAGCTGCCTAATTAGCCCATGAGATTTCTTGCCAACAAGGTCCGCTTACCACAGGACCTTTTCTAAAAATGACTTTTCTGTGGTTGTGCATAGGCGCACTCGGGCCCGGAATACAGAAATGTGCATAACTGCCTGAGCGCTCCTAGCAGACCAAAGGGAAGTGAAAAATTGTTTTCAGTACTTGTTCACTGGAAGACTTGTGCAAACACAAGTTTTCGTCGTATGGGAACACATGGCTTTGGAAGACCAGGGAATGCGAAATTCTGTTAATGGATGGTGGACCGCTTTTTTTTCATTCATTAGCTCTCTTGGCAGGTACTGTAAGTAATAGGCTCATGAAATGCAAAATTTTGGTCTTGATACCACTTCTGGACGGTCTGAGCGGCAGTGAGGGAACCATCCACGCAGTTTGTATAGCGCATGGAAAAGGACCGCATGAGAAATTGGCCAAAATGAGTTGCCATTGTTCAGTTTGGTGCGTCTGCATTCTGCTTCCATTCAGAATCGTAGTGGTGATTTGGTAGCGAATTGTCCCATACAATGACTTTCGAGGGCCAGCCGATGTGCAAGTCAGCATTTTTATTCTCCCAGATAAGTCCGGTGGCAAATAACCGACTCCGGAATAATGGAAGGCTTGGTTAGCCCGTACGATACACTAGTCAAGATTTGATCCCTGGACCGTCAGCGTGGCAGCAGAACCACTACGGCTACAAAAAATTCGCCCAAAGTTCGAGATAATGTGAAAAAAAAAAAACTCGAAAGCAGCGAAAGGTTTGATTCTCATAACGCCCAGCTGTTTCGAGTGAACAAGGATCTCCAGTAGAAAAGATGCCGGTGAAGACCTTTTCTGAAACCTGTCTGAGCAGCTTTCTTGACCTGCACCGAAATATTTCGGCACATCAGTACAGGTAAAGTGGTCGGAATAGGTTGGAGGAAACAAATATAATATAATTGTTGCTACACTTGATGAAAAAACCGACGAAAGCCTGAATAATACATAGTGGACTTTTATACGACGCAAGTGAGGGGTTTTGGTAACAAACCGAGAGGAAGGGGACTACTGCTGATTTCACAAAGAGCGTGATTGTTTTACTAGAGGAGATCGTGTAAGTGGTTCATGAACCAACGATGTTGCGCAAATGATTCTACCATGTGACGAGCCCTCAGTATGACCACAAAGCTCATGTTGACCGAGCAAATCGTTCGGTTGCAACTCCCAAGCAGTGCGAACACGCGGCGAGCGCAAACACAGACTCATTCTCACCACATGGGCTGAACTTTCCAATAGAAAACAGCGCTATTAGGCATCAGCTCGTATAGAAGCCCCTTCATTCATAACTCACACGTCAACATGGGTAATACTTCGACGAAGGTCAATGATTGATGGTGGTGATCTTGCTCCTCTTATCAGCCGTTATCGAACCTTATCACTTTCTGTCCCCCACCATATATGTCCTTGTACCCCCCCCCCCCTACTGTACATCACTTCATGGAACCAACGCCCCACTGGTGATGGGACCTGCGCTATTAATTTCGTGAAAGTTGCTCACTCCCTTCTATCAGATCTTATCAGTCGTTATCACTTTTTAGTCCCCACGAACATGTTCCTGTCTCATCACTTCATAGAACCAACGACCCACTGCTGATGGGAGGCTCGCTATGAATTTCGTGAAATTTACGTTCTAGCTCCTCTTATCAGCCCTTATCGGTCCGTATCACTTTCAGTCCCCACAGAACATGCTCCTGTCCCTGTATGTACATCACTTGCACCTCCTACGTTATACTTGAAATGCAGCGCTCCATGCCTGCAGCGAAGCGCGCTATGAATTTTGTGACAGACAGACATACAGACAGACGTACACACACACAAACAGACATACTTAGCGAATTATATAAAGTAAGATAAGAGATTCGTAATCAGTAGCAATTAATAGGATAGGGCCGCAATCGACTAATCCAGAAAACATTAGATTTTGCAGAGGCATTTTTTACTTGTATTGTTTAGTGTGCTTATTGCACTACAGAATGAAGGTTCGTGTCGAACGCGAAGGACATCTCTGTTCCTTTTTCTGGTTTTACTACTTACTTTGCTCATTTCCTAGGGAGAAAGTGGTATAGCTTCAAGCGGTGGCGCTTACTGCGCATAAGGTCGGAGGATCGACTCCGGATCATACGCCGTCCTTACCAAACAAGCCTGCCATAGTTTGATTAACTGGTGCCAGGCTCGTATGGGGGAGAGGAAGGGGAGAGAATAATGGCACTGGCGTGTATAGTGGGACTGCGCAGGTCACTGTATGAGTCAAAGCGCATTCAAAATGTCACTATGATCCTGAATGAGAGCAGCATGCGTGGCGCATCTCTAGAAGGGACTGATCAACGCCGAATGCCTTATGTGATCCTCGCTCTTTTCCTACGAAAAAGCCTCTTTCGAACAAAAATAGGTGATGGATCGTCGAAACGGGACTTCAGACGAATTTTTTCGGCTCTAAATGGGTGAAATGTAATGAGCATTGTGCAATATCTCAAGGGATCGCTTACAATGGTATTATTTGTAGGAGGAATTAGGGTCACCTAAAAGCTATCAATTTTCGTCAGCTCCTATAAATTCCCGGAATCGCCTTCTCTATTAGACATATATCCGGTGAAAGGTTAAACCGCCGCTTGTCGTTGTCGGCGCGCTATTGTTTCGTTTCCGAGAAAGGAGAGAGATCAGGTATATCAAACGGGTGGAATTTTCATCCGCTTATAAACTAATGCGCTCCGCCTTCTGGACGAAGCAACGTAACTGTTCATTTCGGCTATCAGTTGCCACAAGTAGAGGTCACCTGTGAGCTGTCTTCCTCTACGATTCGCTATGCTCACCATCGTCCTGCTTCTGACACTTCTGGCCTTTTGCCAAGCCTGCGTGCCTACTCAGACTATCACTACGACAGCTACTCGTAAGTCGATTGTTCCCCGCTGATACTTTATTTCGGGTAAATCACGGTTGTCCTGGATTTCAGTAGGGGGATATGTGGTGCGATAGTTCACGAACCTAAAGTAAGCTAGTTTTTCGTAGTGAGGGAAGTTCTGAGGTGGGTGCAAGAGCGGAAGCAGTATGGTTCTCACACTTCGGGATCACAGCTATCATCCGAAAGTTGGAATTTCTGAAGGCGACAGTACCGTATCGCATCACATGCCCCCTACTGGATAAGACACCTGTTCTATCGCGAGTGGATGCTTAGATTGCGTATGGAGGCTTACGATGATCGGCACCATTCGACCCGGTTGTCGTGGATATTCACTTCGTTTAGTTACTGAGAGCGGTCTTTCAATTGCCCATCCAGATTGCTACATGAGAAAATTTCTTTTTCGAACGAAATTATGAAGTAGAGACATTTTTGAGACAACTCGTCTTCTTCCCTTTCCCCAGCATTTAATCAAACATTTAATTGAACGCATTGTGAGTTTTCGGTTCTTGGGTATCTTTTCCGACATCTGGAATGACCAAACTAGCAAGCTTTGATCTCATCATCTTTTACAATTTCACTTGATATAAGAGGAAATATCTCTGTTTAAAACAAAAATTTGAAGTCTTGGAAATCACTAATAGCAGCTTCACTTTATCCATAAGGAGTGGGGGTATTTTGAGCGATCTTGCTTCCATAGTTGGTCTTTTTTCAGCATGCTGCGCGATGTTGTCTCAATCAACCTTGCCAAAACGGAATCCATCGTCCGACACATTTGAGCAATGCTCAATTCTCCGACGATTATCTTCCACCTGCCCTGTTGATGGGATCATATTCTGTGATGCAGCTCCAGACACAAACGTACGTCCTTTTTTGTTCACGCAGCTCCAAAGCCTTTCTCATTTTTAATTCAAATCTAGAACTTGCGCCTTTTTTCCTTACAATTGATTGCTAGAAAATCACCAAAACCCACAATCAATACAGCCGTCTTTTGAAAAAACCAGTTCGTTGAAATCAATCTCGCAGCTTCTTCGGAGGCATGCCCCATGATGAAATTGTGTGGTCCCTGTCCACTACAGTGAAAGCACTGGTGGATGTGGGTCGACACTGAATAAAAAGGAAAGAATTCAGCAATAACGCCAAAGTTGAGGGCTTGCTTCTTTTGTGTCAAGCAATATAGACTGAGTACAGGGAGGAGAGGATAGGCGAGAGAGCGAAACGAATGTGAGGGCGCCAGACAATAGTAAGGTGCGGTCGGGCAAAATGAAGCGGTTGAATCGGTTTTGTAAGAAGATAACGCCTTTGTAGGGTTATTCACATGTGCAGGAGTGCCACACCTGAGTTTTCTGCAAGTCTATCCTACAGACAGGAAGAAATCGTTCATCTGACTATCTAGGGTTGTGGCTTTAGTAACCGATTAACTATATTTTCAACCCCACTTTAGTACAGTTATTTAGCATGATCCAAGCATCTAACATTTCTTATGAAATTTCTATTAGCCTCCAATGAATTCTGCCTACTCATAGGACCATGCGTTAGGAGGCATTTGGTATACTACGAGGACTAGCCGTGCGCTCAGGGCTATAAGCTCGTATTACGACCATTACTTACAACAGCGGAAGCAGTGCCCCCTAAGCTCTAGTATAGTGCTTTAATCAAAAAAAGTGAAATTTAGAAGAGATCCTCATCGATTCTGTGGAAACCTAACCATTATTGTACATTTATTCGGAGTTTTCAAGAACTCAAGTTTTTTTTTGGCTCTCATAGAAGGTCGAATTTAATTTCCTAATAGTCTTCTTTCAGCCGGCTCGTATGCAAATCGAAGTCTTCAACGCGGCCGGAGGTGTCGTTCGGACTTTCACCAACACTGGAACTTCGTTAGCAGCTACTGTGAGTACTCTTGCCCTATGACTGCGTCACCGTCTGGCTCACCTTTTTCCCATTCCTTGGATACTTCCACTGCGTGAAGAAAATTCGTTTTCAGGTCTTCTGTAGGAACGGCGTGTGGACGGCACGAGTGAGCAGCACTGGAACAGACCAGTTCATTCCGATTACTGCGGTACGATCTCGTATATAACGTAAAAAAGGGGCCAACTGAAACTGAGATGTCAATTCAGGTCTCATGCGCTCAAGATGGCTCCACTGGTGCGGACAGAGGCTACGTGATAGGATCGGCTATTAACAAGTAGATCTACATAGCTAGCCAGATTTAATAATGTAATATATGAACATAATAAAAACACTATAAAATAAAATATTTGAAAATAATATAAATATTCTAGGAGGAGTTCCTTTGGTCTTAATAATTAGCACAAGCACAGGCGCGCGAGAATAAGTGGTCGCAGTACCCACAAACTTTCCTCACACAAAGTTCATTCCAGTCTCAATGGAAACAACATCCTGAAGCTCTCTGCTTCCCCGTTTTGTGGTACGTTTGTTCCGTGGTCAGACACAATCGTGGTCACATGAAAAGGAGCTGAAGTCTTAGCGAGGCATAATGGCCCATTTCTGAATAGCTGATCGTTCTGAATCTTTTCATTATGTGAACCACAACCTTGGTGTATCGGTTTGTCTGTCTGTCTGTGTGTCTGTCTGTCTGTCTGTCTGTCTGTCCGCAAAATGAAGTGAGGGATGAGGCAGCTAGAAGAATAGGGCCGCTCACAGATCTAGGTACCTCGCAGGGCTTGCCCTATCGACGTCTTGCAATGGCATGATTGTGATGACACCCCAACGGCAATAGAACACCTACGTAACACACTCCCGGTCATTTTACAAGGTGCTGCAGTGGTAGCTGAAGAGCAATGGAGGGGAGGGGCTAAAGGGAGAAAGAGGAATGCAAAGCTAACGCAGGAAAGGGAGGTGCCTGTGGGTGCCGGGACCACTCTGGTGATCTAATAGTTGAAGATCATTTTCTTTTGAAAATAATGAGTATCGTGAAAGCGATACACGGTTTCAGGTTCAGCCTTCTTTAAATCATAAAATCACAATTAATTTTGTCGTTAACGATACGATATCAAGAAAACTGAAAGATCGCATCGATTCACGTCTTCTTGGTCGGAATGTCCTCAGCCAGTTTATAGTTTCTCGTTATGGATCCGATCTTTGAATGAACGATTTTTGGCGTCATTCCGACCTGTTGTTTCACAATTTGATGAACGATCTGTTTTATCAGGGTGGCGGGAGAAAGTCGTCCATACAAATCCCTTCCGAGATCATCCCGTGACGAACGCCGTTCACTTCGTCATTATTTACGACCTCTTTTGCTTTTTGAAATTTCTAGAATAGTCTGGAATTTCTCGGAAGAAATCTGCAGGCCTGAAATTGTCGAACCAGTGATTTGTTGTCATTATGATGCTCCTATCATCAGATTTTCAAAACTAATACGCTTTGTATCGCAAGTGTGCGAGAGGAAATGAGAATTCGTGTGACCAGTACGACGTGCCAAAACGCCTTGTGTCAGCTTTTCTTTGAAACGATTCCATTGAGCGCCCAGATCCGACGCTGGATATATCATTATCAAAAAGTTTATACGACAAATTTCTCGTTTAGACGGTTCATACATTTGTCTTGGATTACGGTAAAGGGCGCAATTTTCAGAATTGCGTGAAAAAAAATCGCAATCTGGAAGGGAAAACCCCTACAGTAAAAGTAGAATATTCAACAGATGGTCCATTTGCATGATGCTAGCAATACTTTCCGCCAACATGCACTTTCCTTTCAGTAAATGAAGGATAAAGCTACCAGCGATGATAGATCCTTCTTAGGTTGTGCCACGCACTCTACTTACATCGAAATCGGCAGTGAAACTTGGATGTGGTATGCCTACATACACAGAACTTGTGACATCCAGTTTACGTAATAGTCAATGTTCATCCTCCAGCAAGTGTGGTACCACTTGACTCTCTGGAGGTAAGAAAACCTCTGTTGGCCTGGGTGAGATTCGATGTGGGGTTTCACCCCGGACTGAGAACTTGGAAAGTGGAACAACTTATTCCTTTCAGCAGTGACTCGAGTTCTGTGCAGTAATTTTTCGCACTCCATTATCGTTAACTGGATAATTAATAAGCTGTCTTTATGTGCTTTAACTGCTTGCCACCGCATAGACAATTGACTTGGCACCAAAGGATGTGTGAATCATCGAGAATACGAGAAAAATTCTCTGTTCAGCTACCATTTTAAAGTTAAAGTACTGAGGTTGAGTAGATTTTTGAGTAGGAATGCTCAGTGGCTGAAGACTAATTTCCACTTCAACCTGACTTCCGCCCAAACACTTTAAATTTTTATCACTTGACAATTAAATGAAGGGTACCCACATGAGTGTTGGGAACTCCAGAAACCGTCGCGCTCGCAGATAAATGCCACAACTTACCACGCTGGGTGGTTTGGTCAAACATTGCCCGCGTCAACCAAGCCTTCAAAACCTGAACGCATGTTCTAGCTTCCTCAAGTCGTCGTTTAAATCTTACACAAACATTACCACAACTCTGATCGTAACCAGAGTGCGTGGCACATCAAATAAGAAACTGTCAACGCCGATTACTTTTCGTCACCCTAGACGCCACCACGATTCACAAGCCGTAAATAATAGACCCGAGAAGCAGCAAGAGCAGCATAGGTTTGTGCTCCAAATTGTAGGCAGTTTTTCAGGGTAACGTTATCTCAAAGTGGCTCATCGACAAGTTCGTACTTTGCTGTGAAGTACCCACATGTCGTCGGATATGGAGCGAATAATACAAGGCATTGCCCTGTTAGCCCTTTTAGGGGTCGTTTGGACGTGTATCACCACAGCTACTACCACTGCAGGTGAGCATTTATTCAACCCAATTTCCCGTTGAAGTTGTCCAAAGCAACGGTAGATGCATTTCGATACCGTGACGACCGCACCACTCTTAATTCGCTTTCATTCAATTTTTTTCATCGGTTTTATTCAATTTTCATTAAACACCATTAGATTTTTGGAGTTGGTCAAAGATGCACGCGTATCTTGCCGGGGCGCGCAAAGATGACGAAAAGTGAAAATATCATGAGCTAATGAGTGATAGTTGAAGAAGACGAAATGAAAACGAGGCGAAATGAATACGAGCGTTTCCGCCACGATCAAATCCTTCCACTTGACGTGACAAAAACCGCATCGAAGCCACTACCCGACAATCCCGAAATCGCGCAAGGACCTGAATGTGACCCATGGGTCAAGTTGTAGTCCTAAATTCAATGAGCAGTGTCGTGCGCAACTATAACTTTTTAGATTGCCAGCCGATGTTTCAGTGTGCTGCCCATTACTTTCAACAACTTCGTTACCCAAACGAGCTCCCAGCAATACAAGCGCGTTCCAACAGTGTACAATTCTGCAACGAGTATCGTCCACCTGCCCCACGGACGGATTCGTCTTCTGCACCACGGCTCCAGAAACAAATGTTAGTTTCTCATCTTTCTTGAATCTTTCACTGTATTTTTTCCAATGCAACGTTTTCACTAATGAGATCGAGAGATTTCGCCCATTTCGTAGCAGACAATGTTAGCCCAGAAATAACCCGCTCATGACCCGCGAAATCGAATCGAACCGGATTGAAACCACACGTTATCATTGATCATATCGCACTTTCTCCGTCAAAGCGTCCATCCATCCGCAGTCTCAAGATTAGCCGCGATTTCGAGAGCGAAAGCGATATACATATCAGGGTTATATTAACATGACCTGGCTCGATGCCATATCCGAAAAAAAGCGAAAGTATTTGACGATTGTATTGGGCTGTTCGTAAGGTTTCCGCCAATTTTAACCAAAGCGACTTTCTTCCTCTCCTCAGCAGGTCTTCGCCAACATGTATAGGAACGCCAAACTTCCTCATTTCGTCACCGAATCAGCCTGAAAACTTCGAACTCAAGGAACCTTGCCAGCCTCAATCCAATTCTTTACCGAACTCTCGACGGTTTCGGAGACGGTCTATAAGTTTTGTGGGAAGCGCAGCCCACTTCAGTGCACGCCCCACCCACCTATGGCAAATGGCCTTCCTTCCTTCGCCAGCTCGCTTTTCCCGGTGCGGGCGGTACCAGAAGCGATCTCGGTCTCTGGCTGTTCCGGAACCAAGCTAGAAATTTTCGTCGTCAGCCATTTAGGTGCATCCTCTCCCCTCCCATTGTGGACGGGATTTCGCTTAGCTCACACATGCTCCGTACATCCTGTGCTTTACCAGAGTAAAATATACTAGTAAAATACCAAGACAGCCATTGTGGTAGGGTGGTATTGGAGGTGGTGAGGTCAACGGTATCTGTGGGTGACCCCTCCCAAGTGTGGTGGTGATAGACGTAATGGGAGCCCTGAGGGAAGAAGGGCCGTCAACTTTCTGAAAATGTTCGAAGGCGACAGTTGACATTAGTTAGATGGCCACAACATCAGTGATTAATATCAATCAATAGCAATAAGTTCGTTTGCGGTGAACAAAAAAGTGTTGCCACTTATCTAGGTTCTTAGGTTGCGAAAAATAATGGCATCGAACACATTACAACGGTCTGAATTTTTCGGCTTGAGCCTCAGTGAGCCCTTAGCTGCTAAGGGAAAAATAATCTTATCAAAAAATTTACATACTATACAACCCGGAGCACTCGAGGAGAAGCGGAATGCTACTGTTGGATCCAGTCCAGGAGGCCCACCTCGATACGTAGATGGAGATGTACTCTAATGTGGCCGTGTAGGGTTAGTGGAAAGGAGGGGGGGGGCATGACGGATCAAGTGATCAAGAGTTTTTGCGTCACGGTAGAGCGTCAGTTGACACACAGTATTTCAGCTCAAGACCTAGCAGGCTGCCTAGGTCGATCGCATTAAGAATGAAGCGGTTTTTGACAGAAGTTGAGGGGTGGCTTATCTCTAGGAGCAAACGAGCAATGCTAGGTGGTACTATTCAAATTTCATTCTTTCTTACTTGTGATGCTTGGTGTTCCAGCCAACGCTGATGCAAATTGAATTCTTCAACTCTGCCGGAACAGTGGTGCGAAATGTGACTGGTGGACCACCTACATTGGTCGTTCGGGTAAGCTTCAGAATATCGTGGCCCACAATATTTATTTAATCGGCTGCGGAGTTCCTTCAAGCACGCACATATGTTTGTTAGCAAAACTAAGAGATAGAAGGAAAGCAGCCTATCAGAGCCGCCACCAAGGCACTGGAACGGCTATGTGGCAGGAAGATGACGCGCTATGCCAAATTTTGCGCCTGCCTTAAAGCAACAGTGTCACGGGGGCTCTAAAAATTTGATGCTAATGGGGTGGGGAGAAGCACTATCCTTAGTC
>KZ345065.1:139467-150537 GCA_002352805.1 Teladorsagia circumcincta | reverse complement strand
TTGATCTGGCATGGTAATCGGCTCCGAAACTTCCTGATCTGGGAAAAACGACATTAGGATATCCGGTACCTAATAATAAAGAACAAATACTGGCTATTTCTACAGCCACATCATCAGCAGCTATTATGCGACCGCTAAACTGTCCTGACACTCAATGCATGGCTGTTGTTTACATGCTCTTTAATTCCACAGTCTACCGCGCGTATCAGGCATGAGCTTCAGCACAATGAACCCAATCTATGGAAGTCGGCTAGGGCATTTTACGAGGAAACGCACTGCATAGCGGTGAGACGCTGAATTTCGCTTACGCCTTCCTCATCATGCGCGCATTGGCGTGCGGTGCCAAGCTGGTTATGTTTAGATTCAAATGTCATACTTTGTCCAGAATTTTGAAAGACAGGCAAAAAAAAATTAAAAAAAGTAGGCGCAAGTAGTTTTGGGACATCCTCTATTTAGGTAATAAACCATAGCGAGTCCAAATAAGTTTTTTGCATTTATATAAGCGCAAGTCTTTGCTTCGCTACGATGTTTCTGATTGGTAGTCATATGCGTGGCGCTCCTCAAGAGAGTAATGATCAGTGTCACGCTGTTTTGTGTTAGGTCATTTGTGGACATCATCGCACTTGAGCATCAGGGGTTCCACTAGGCTTCATAGGTGGGAATCATACTAACAGTATAATGAAAGTATCCACATACGACACGAAGAGATATTCTTACCTTGAAAGTTGACGGCTCTGCAGATCGACCTGTTCCCGTTAAGGTAGTGGGTGTAACTGATATGGTCTCTTTGCCAGCACTCTGAATAGGCGATTTATTTGATTCCAGACACATACTTTCTTGCTTGACAAGAAGACAAATGAAAAATGTCCGAAGAGATCGACTGGACCGCCTAAACGTTTCTAATAGCCGTGAGGATGAGGCACTACCCATCCCCTAACTTCACACCATATCACGTTTTCAATCTCTTTTGAGTTCTTACCTCTGGTTTAACGACGGATGGCCAAACCATCGGTGAAATGAAAGGCACAAGTGACATAGGGTGTAGTGGTGGAGAGAAAACTGAGGAAACACCCCTAAACATCTAGAGCGAGACCATTGTTTCCCTGTTGATTTTCGCTGCAGGCAAATCACATAGGTGTGACGTCATCAGTGTAAATCTCTGATCTACGTCTGAATCTGAAATGCTATCGTCAGACACCGAGGGACCGTAGGTGGGCACAGGGGCGAGATGCCGGAAGGGTCAGGAAGAGTTTACAGGCGGCTAGGTCCTCTGCCCACAAAAGCGCGACGTTTGCTTCCTAGAAACACAGAATTCCCTAATAGCAAGCAGCAGGATTTGCCCTTTCCTCAAAACACAACACTTTATCGTGCCCCTTGCTTTTGAGCCCCAGCAATTTAGGCTATGTTTTGAGAGTTGTACTGCCTATCGAAATCTAGTTCTGGATCCCATCCTGCTGTACATGTTGCGCAGCACTATAGACAGCCAAAACAAGGGAAATTAGTTGAGTTTTAGGGTTTGAGTAAAAAGTAAATCTACGCGCATGAGATCGCCAAGGATTTGTTAAGGATTTCGAGGTGGAGATCTCAGAGATACGAAGCTAACTACACACATACACTTTCGACTTTGCTACCACTGATTCATTGAGTGTTTTTTCAATTCCGCAGCTGGATGTGTCACCGATGGCCGCACAACTTACTTCTGCCTTTGCTGTCTTCGTTTCACTCTTAGGTCTACGGCTAGGAGGAGTTGTTAGGGGTTCCGCGCTTCTGCATGGATTCTTCTCTTCTGGCTGAAAAAGCGTAACAAATGAGTGAGAACAACGTTCTTATTCTATTACTCAGTGGGTGGAAGAGTCTACGGCACTATAGCAGATCCGAGGCACTGCGATCGCTGGGATTTGGGACCCATGGATTGGACGGACTCTAGGGGATCAAGGTGTGGAGGTTATCGCTAGTACTTCACGCGCAGGACTCTTGATCAGTAGAACAGATCTCAAACTTGGGATATTAAACACTTGTATGACATTTTACATGGCATCGTATCATCAATAAATTTGGTTGCGAACAAAACATGAGCAAGTAAAGCCAAAAAGAAGTGAGATGGGATGAGTAAAGGCACAACGATGAGGCTGATGGCTGGATGACGACTTTCGTGTTGCTTGGAAAGCGTGGAAGTAGATAGAATGTACAGGGGTGACTTAGAAAGAGGCACTTCACTTCATATTTGGAACGGCGTTCATCACACTTTGTCGAATTCAAATCGAGTGCATTCGACTGAGAATTGAAAAGCACATCAAGGTGGTCTTCAAAGGATCGTAGACCATTACGACGTTATCTAAAACTTCGGTCGGAAGCGGGCTTTCGCCGACAGAGTACTCTTATAAGAAGCTATCCATCAGCTGAAAACTAAAACTATACTACTGCTCAGAGTGGAGCAATTATGGAAGACCTCCGCGAGCTCGACGACGATGGTAGATGACGTTATGTTCTGAAGAGGATGAGGGCAGTGAACGGAGCTAGCGTCTTCGTATGAAGTGACACTTCAGAACATTTTGCCACGAGAGCTCCATCGACCACGGCAACCATGCGAGATAGAGATTGCTGATTAGTGTCATGAGCAAAGTGTATTTTTCGGTCACCTCTGTGAGCAGGAACAAGTGTATAATAAATCAAATGAGCCGAAGGAGGGAACCCGACCGTCCGAGACGATGGCAGAAGCAGAAGAATGCCGAGCAGGCGGAGTCAAGGGTGAAGCTCCGGTTGTTCCTAGATGATGCATCCTGATAGGGAGCGCGAGCACAAAAAAAATCTCGGAGTGGCTCAACCGAGAAGTCTACTTATTGAGCTGAAGACAACTTACAAGGATGAGTCGCCTAAATGGAGGGGGAAATGCAAATATTACGGTAAAGTGCAGCGGTGTAGTTTACAGTAACTAGAGATGACAAAGGGTGCGTCGATACCGAGGAATGAAGAGAATCGAAATACAAAGATTCAAGGGATCAACTAAAAGCTCTTGTATCCGATTATCTCGCCACTCAGATGGGCGTGACCTTTGCTGGAACCACGTGGATTTCACTCACTCTGCATATAAATTTTACATATGAGTCTTTCATTCAACGAACACATGACTGCAACAATGCTATGTGATCACAGCAGGTTTCGCACTTCCATGACGAAGCTTGATCTCGTCCTTTTTCTCCCTAGCGCTAGTCACGCGCAGTCGCAGGATCCGCTGTTCATATTAATCTTCGCCACTTAATCTGTTTAGGGCGTCTTCTGCCGTGGTCGTGATTTAAAGATTTAACTTAAAGGACGAATTAACGATCAGAGTGAAAATCGAATTAGGAGTAATTCACCTAGTTGAGAGACCCGCGGACCTCCTGGGGGTGCGGACTGAAGCGCAAATGGCCCGAAGGAGTTGACCTCGTTGCCCTATTAAGGCTCAATCTCGGCGCAGCAGGCCAATGCACGCCCACAGTCTATCGAATCACTCGCCGCATATCTATCTGCAGGAAGTGAACAGATGGCAGAGAGAGCGCTATGCTGAAGAGGGCACAGCGATGGAAGTCGCATCAATGCCGAGATCAGGGGGAAAGAAAGGGGTTCCATTCTGGGGTTCTGGGCCGTTTCCCAGGGTTTTTCCCTCATTAGTGAAAACTCGTCATCGCTAAGTTAAGTTGAAATAGGTTGTCTTTTCTGCGTGAATTCCTCCTTCAAGTCCTTTTTTATGACGTTTCTCCACCTCTTCTTTCGGCTCCTCACATTGTGCTTCGAAGTCCATCGCTGTTCTTATAAGGTGATGCTGTGGCCTCCTGTGTGCCCGAACCCGAACCTGAACGTGCCCATACCATCGCAGACGTTGCTCTTGTACCTTCAACTGGATAGGGGCAGTCTGCATTACCGACCTGAAGCTGCCTTTTGTGATTCTTTTCAGGGGCCAGCACTCGCTACCGTAGAAAATCGCAGGCCTCACCACTGTCCGCTACACCTTTCCTTCGAGCGTTCTCAAGCACCTTCGATCACAGAGAATTCCAGTGGACTCCCTCCATTTCATTCATACCCCGTTGATCCTCGCTTTTACTGACTGGTCCACACTATCGTCAGCTGCCAGATCGTTCCCAAGGTATCAAAGTCCTCCATTCTTTCTATGGTTTTTCCATGGAAGTCTACGATTGGCTCTGTTTCCTCTTCGGAACTCAGGAACTTGGTCTCCTTGACATCCAGCGGGAGCACACCTTCTGGCAGCACTTTATGCCACGTCTGCACTTTGCCCTGTAGTTCTTCTCTGCAATTCGCTATTAGGGCGATGTCGTCAGCGTAGAGGATGATCTCCAGTGGTCCGTTAATGAGTGGCGTCCCTTACCAGGACATCTAGTGCCAGGAGGAAGAGGAAGGGGCTCAGAGCTTATCTTTGGAACGCCCCCACCCGCGATTCTGACCCCTTTTGTCAGGCCATGTGAGGGTGCATATGGTTGCATTGACCCCATCGTGCATGCCCTTCACAAGGTTTTACGAGAGAGATCAGGTGTTCTGGGACGTTCCGTTCCCCGAGCGCTCTCCACAGTACTGCTCGTGGTAAGCGGTCGAACGCTTGCTCGCGATCGAGGAAGGCGAGGTCACAGGTTCGGCGGTTCTCCATCACTTCCATGGCTATTAAGACGGCATCGTTCTTGACCTTTTTGGCATGAACCCGGACTCTTCCTTGGAAATGGGCACCAACTCCCGCAGCCTGGAGTCGATCAGCCGCTCGTAAAACTTCATGCTATGCGCAGTCAACTTGATTCCGCGGTAGTTGGAGCAGTCCATGACGTCACCCTTTTGCTTAAAGACATGGACGATAGTACTTTTTCCAGGCATGCGGCATCCTTCCTTCCGCAGTGACCGTGTTGAGGAATCGGGTGAGCCATACTATCCCGTACTCTCCGAGCGCATTCCATGCCTCGATTGACACCCCATCTGGACCCACCGTCTTCCCAACCTTCATCTTCCTTTTTTCTCGACGAACCTCATCTTTGTCCAGAGTGAGGTGGGACCAGGCATCGCCTCTGTTCACTAGTCGTCTTTGTGAGAGAGCTCCTTGTTTAGTAGTGCACTGTAGTATTCCTCCCACCTCCTCTTGAATTCAGTTGACTTCCTCAAGATGGCACTGTTGACGCTCCACATCCTTCACCCCTGATATCATGAATAGCTCGGTGACATGACGAAGCTTCATACGACCCGATAATATGGGACTTGCTTCCCATTCTTCAACGGTTCACAATGCTTGATCCAAATTTGGCATGCCCGAAATTACACTCACTTATCTCTATTGGACATGCACTCTAATCATTCTAACTAGAACTTCCGAAATAGGTTTGGTGGTAAATCCAAGCGCTAAAACTCTATCCACATGTGTTCACTCGGAGACTCACTGAAACGTCCCGAATACATGAACAGAAAACGTACCGCGGTTTCCTTCTTTTGACTGTTACTAACGGAGAGACTCCTGGAAATCGACAGATGATTACATATTTTTAAATGTCCACTTCTGAGCAGAAGGTCACTCTTCTACTAGTGATCTTTAATTTTGCTCTTCAACTTTTCGCAGCCGTTTTTTCTTACGTTTTGAATGTGCGACAAGCAAAACTCTATTTTAGGTCAGAAAAAAGGAAGATATGTGTGAACTTACTTGGTGTCATTTGCTTTAGGAGGAGTGTGACCTCTTGAACTTCCCATTGTCTCGTCCAGCACCACTGTGAAATAGAGTTCATATCATAAATGCATCAACCGCCATCATCATTTAGCCATTACAATATTTGTCTTGTTATTCAAACTCTGTTCATTTCTCGTATCGCAGCCGATGCATTTTTCCACTTAATGGCTGCCTGTCGATTGACTTACTCGGCCCTAGGCGCTTTTACGGTCCCTTGTATCAGCGGCACTCTTCTAGTGCCCCCGTTCCTCAGTTCGTAGAAGCGAGCTCGACAGGAATTATGCATTTGTGTAACCATGTACCTTACCCACGAAGAAGCCTAGCCCACCTAGCGTTGAACTTATATTCTCCAAGGAAATGATCGCGGTAAATTGGATGCTCATGAATAAGAAAGATAGAAAGTATAGATGGTTGAAACGTGTCCTTGTAATTAGTGAGCAGCGCTCGCGCGGCAGAAGACGCTCTATTCGCGGTATAACGCTTCCTCGAAACTTTCTTAGCCTGGAACGTCCTTCTCTTGCGACGTGAAGTGTACAGGCGGTGTGCTGAAGCTATACCATACCACCATTCAATCTGGATTTTGAAGGGCATGTTGGCAACAGCCATTGGAATGGCAACTGCCTTCCGATCGCCGTCAACCAATGCCAGTGTTCACTCCACTTGAACATCCTTGAGTGCGGTAAACTATTCCTCTGCCAAACCGATGGGCGGGAAGGAGGTCCTCCATCTTGAATTTTTGACCCCTCCTGTTTCCCCTTCAACCTGTGCGACATTTGGCACCGCTCTTTCATATTCATCGCTATCAGCTTATCGCGGTTGTTCCTTTCGATGCGGAGGAACGCGTCCTTCAATACTTCACATTTCAAACGGTCTCAGAATATACGGTTTTGATAGAAGACCGTCCTATTTGGGAGTGGATCTACAGAATATGGTAATACCACTGTTAGAATATGTATATGTTAAGTATTTGCAGAAAGTGTGAAAGGCGGAGTTCACGATGAAAACGCAGCTCATCAGAAAACATGGCCACAGGTGGTGAGTAATACAGGGATGAAAAAAAACCACGAAAAATCTCCCACCCAAGAAACGGGACATCTCTTTGTCCTTGATGTTCACATGTACTCATTCCCATCGGTAGTGTCTTCTTCGACGCTAACGCTCTTTCTGCCAGAGCGGTTGGAGTCGGACGGCGATTGGGCAGCCACCATTGGGCGTGCAGCAGCGCGGTACGACCCTGCTAGGCCACTGACGGCATTCTCTCTTGCGTGTATGAACGCTATCCCCACTATTAGAGGACCTGGCTGCCTTTCGACAGGGGATATTGCTCCATTTTTGATCTCCAACCATATCGTAGAATCCATATTCAAAAGGCAACAATGGCACCGATTTGTCTGAAATTCTTCTCAACGTTTGTATCTCTGACCTTGTAGGCAAACTATAAGAAGCAGCCGCTATCGGGCTTTGTCGTATCCTTATGTTAGCGCCATCGTCATCTCAAACGTGCTACGCTCCGAGTTTCATTTTCACCATTCTCTTTGGCGACATTTCAGTTGTATTACTGGTCGAAAAGCCAAGAAAGTCATTGGCGCCACGTCCACCCGGCTACCGAGTGCGAGGCAGCGGCCATTCTACCGCGAAATTATTCATTTCAATTCTAAAGCAGCTTACAGGAAAGCCTTTCGGGAATGGAGCGCTTTTTGAAAATGGTTTTTTTTGCATGATGAAGGGGTACATGCATGAAGTTCAAAAGTAGGTTCCATTTTTTTGAGTGGCCTCTGACTGCCAAAAAAGGAGTGGAAAAAAATTCATCGGAAGTCGCAGCTTTCAAAGCTTCAACGTCGTTTATATCACTCGTAGCTCTGAGTGGACGCATAATAGAAGGTTCCTTCCACTTGCACAATGAAAACAATGTCGAATAAGCCAAAAATAAAAATTGCCCATTATAAGTGCTTAAAAGCTCAAGGGAAGTTTCATGAGAGTCGTCGCTTTCCATGCTTCAGCGGTGGTCGGATGGTCGAGTGGGTAGCGTGACGGACTCTGGTTGGCACCGTATGTTCGGGGTTGTTGGTTCGGGTCCACGACAAGTCCAAGCTTTTGCATTTTTTCGATTACTATTTTCTTCCATTCGCTTGCGCTTGTGCTGTGAACTCAACGCACATAAGTGTCTTTTCGAGAGCTTTCTCCCCAATTCTGTGATAGTCTTCTATTATCATACGTTTTCGGTTGTGTTCAAAATTGCATTTATTAGCAACAAATGGCTAGCACGTATGATAAAACTCGGAAGCGCCTGAAGCACGACGCCAATCACATGAACTGCACCTAACGAGAGAGTGTAGTTGTCACCTTCCTCGCAGAGAACGCCTACTTCATTGCTCTTGAAGGCGTGGATTGCCCGCATTAAACGATGTCCAGGATGCTCGTTAACGTAACCAGCGCCCATCCAGGCATATTCTATGTATCGGCGATAACAGATGGTGACGCTAGATTGCCCCATGGCAGGAACTGCCATGGAAGTGTAACCATCAGCCAAACGGACCGCTTGCTATCATCTCAAAGCTATCTCCAAGTGGGCTCTCTGCGTGACGCATTGTCTATGGTCTCACCCATGGCCCAATTTTTGAATTCGGGTCAAAATCTCGATTTTCTTTGAAACTGCAGCTATAAGATAATTATAAACGCCGATAACGGATCTGACATCCATTTTTGATGGAGGCGCGATATTGCGCCATTTTAGCTTCATTAGGTATCATCTCGGCGCCGCTTGAGCGCCATACAATTTTCGCCCCAAATTTGGGCAGAAAGCTGATCAGAAAGGTTAATGATGTCCCTAATTGTGAGTATAGTACCTATTTTTATCAATGGCGATATTTCGCGTCATTTAATAGTCGCTAACGTGAAATGCAAAATTTTGTCATAAGCCGGGACCGATCCCTCGACCGATTTTTCACTCCGTTTTTGGCATTTATAGGGCCACTCAGAAAAAAAAAAGTGCCTAGTTTTGTACTCAATGGATGTACCCCTTCATCATGCAAAAAACCATTCCAAAAAAGCGCTCCAGGTCTTCAAAGGCTTCCCTGGTTAGAGCCTGAGAAGATGGATAAAGCTTCTTGCAACGTTACGAGGCCATCTTGTAAGAGCTGTGCGTGGCATGGGATGGGCTAAACGACCGATATCTAACTCAAGGGGGCTTTTCTTCTCAATGCTCTGGTCACAACTGCTTATTAAAGGAGGCGGAGCCGTACAAGAGACTATGCAGCGAGGCTTCTGGGAGAGCATAAGGACGCATCACGGTGTGTAGACCCACACCGACGACGCTGCTGATCGGACAACTTTTCCGCTAGCCCCGGGCCCGTCACCTTCTGCTGCCGGATTCCCTCATTCCCAGGTTCCTCCCTCCGGCCACATTCTCCAGAATGACCATTCCCTCCGGCCCCATTCTCCACACATCGCCATTCTGTGATCCGTTGCTGTATTGCTGAGTGTAACTTGAAGAAACGTACTCCTGTAGTCTGGCAATATACTACGAACATTAAGTATTAGGTTGGTCCATAAGCCTTGCAACAAATTGCATTTGATGGTAGCAAATTTTTTAGAGATCTCTGAAAAACCCGCAACATGTTCGTTAAGGTAACACCCTCATTTGCAACTTCAGCCAACCGACCTGCTCGTTGACTCGCTACTTGTTACACCTACTACACCGAGTTTGCGAAAAGCTGTTCGTGACCTCATTTTAAGCACCGCTTGGAATATTCCGCAAGACCTGCTACACCAAGGATTAAGCAGAAGATGTGCAAGGGCACGCTCTCTCAATTCACGGTGTACCGGCGCTTCACTCTGCTCAGCGTTGACTTTTCTATTTGAAGATGATCCTCACTCCAGCCACTGATGTCGCGGTTAATGTGAAGTCAACCATCCACAGCTGAATTGCAATTGTTCTGGTCAGAAAGAAATGCAAGCCAAAGTCTACATTTTTACGGCGCTATTGAATCACCTCCTGCTAGGAAAATCCAGGAAAATTTAGAGATTGGTGGGCATAGAGTTCTTCCATATCCGCTTTATTTCCTGAACTCGTGCAAAAAAATTATCACCTGCTTCTCTATGGATTCCAGAGGAGAAAACTCGTTCAACCGTCATGACGTCGAAACCGACATCCTTCTTTTTTTCTACATTCGACGGAGTTCTACGAGAAAGGCATCGAACAGCTACTATTCCGTTGGCAGTAGGTTGTATATATTGATGATGTGCATTGTGCTGGATGAATAGAACAAAAAGATAACAAAAATATCAAAATCAAAATTTAGCCAGTTCGTTGCAACTTTTATGGACCAACTTAATATACTTGAGAAAACCAACTCTGATGGGTGACGTTCTTCTGTTACAAGTTGCTGTCTAGAAAATTAATGATCCGGTGAAAAGGCGACAGAGAAGGTAAAAAATTGGTGGAGATGAGCAATTTCAGAGGAGTACGTTTCTATGAGTGAGCGAGGTTTCCCACAATTCTTCATGATCCGATTAAAGTCCCGAGAGAGGGAAAAGTGGGTGCAAACGAGTGAGAGAGTTCTTTCGAAATCATTGCTCAGTCTGGAGGAATTTCAGGAAAGGGTGAGGGAAGGGAGATTTTAAGCGAGCAAAGCAGAGCGGTAAAGTGCTAATGGTAGGCGAAGCTGAGTGCGAGGGTTTCAGTCGCCGCGTTACCATATCTCCGAAGAATCGTGGTGCAAGTGACATTTTATGATATAATTCATCTGATACTCACTGTCTGATTCACCACTTTTATCTTTGCACGTGTACAATACAGGAGACTTGGGGTCATTGTTCCGGAAGCTCGTGGGTGTATCTTCACGAAGTGATCTGAAATGATGCGGAACACATTAGGCTAGGAAGAAAGTCCTGCGACTATCTTTCTTGAATTTTCTTTTTTTCTTCTAGAAAATTTGTAGATTAAATTCATGAAAACACATGGTGGAGCATTCCACAGGCTTCCACCCGCTGGATAGATGTAGGCGTTGCAATCAGTAGTTATCCAAGAAAGTCGAAAAACCTCGACCACTCGCCAATCTGCACTCTGAGTCATTGTCCTTTACTATAGGTTGTCGCGAAAGTTTTTGCGCGTTTGTCAACATTTTTTCCAATCCATTTTTCTTCTTTGATGCTGCCAACAATCGATGACTACATGGAGCACCATAATCGACAAAACGTTGCCTTTCAACAGGAAGCGTGTGGCTGCTGGTTGTTCAGAAATACTGAGCTTTTGAGGCCGAAAACCTGGAGAAGTCCACTCTGAATAGGTTTGGGTCATCGGACCACCGCTGTCTTGGTTGGTTAGATAGCAACAGAGGCTGATGGTAGTCTGACGGCTACAGGTTTGCTGAATAATC
>KZ345065.1:116292-126706 GCA_002352805.1 Teladorsagia circumcincta | reverse complement strand
TACATACATACATACATACATACATACATACATACATACATACATACATACATACATACATACATACATACATACATACATACCATACATACATACATACATACATACATACATACATACATACATACATACATACATACATACATACATACATACATACATACATACATACATACATACATACATACATACATACATACATACATACATACATACATACATACATACATACATACATACATACATACATACATACATACATACATACATACAATCCACCACACCAAGTTAGCGGTTCATATAATAGAAGGGAGAAGGAGATGCAGCCGTCAACTCTGGCCGCGCTCCACATAAATGGGCTACGAACCTCACTATACCAATCTTTCAAAAATAAAGGAGATGCGAAGGGATGCTCCGAATTACCGCCCGCTTCGCATGAAGATCTACGTGCGGCTTCTCGATTAACGGCTTCGCAACATCGTCAAGCTAAGCATCAATCAAATGGTTTATGATAAGACAATTCACTAAACAGAAACCCTTTCTGTGCACTCGCATCCTCTGCCCAAGGAGTTGATATCACAACCGGAAGTGAGTACAGCTGAGCCACTAAGCATTCCTTGGGGAAAGGAGATACCGGCGGCTGTCGGGGGCCAGAACTGGTGGTAGATGTTTCGCCTGCCACTGATCAACAAACACTTTTCACGTATAGGTGTTAATATGTCAGCCAGAACTGAGTAGAAAGGCTTCGTACTGTTCAAAAACAACTCATTATGAGTGAAAACAATGATTTCCTCTTGCCTTGAATCAGGAAATCGACAGAAAAGCGTGCCTCAACTGATCTGCTTGGGACCCTTCTGCCGAACTCATTCCACGAGTTTTCTTACTAGGTGGGTCTTCTACACTACAACTTCTTTCATTTGATCTGATTCGTTCGTTGCTAATCCTCTCGGATTCAGACGGTGGTGGCACGCTCACCTGAAACCACTTCAAGTCATCTTCTGGCTTGTTGGCTGAAAGATAAGTCCGTGTGAAGACTCACTGGAGTAATCGATCTCAGACAATGGTATATTAGAACAGCAACCAGGATAATTGCAATTGGCACTACTAGCAGTAATATCCAATACATCGCTCCTGGAATAGATACCATTGGTGGAACATTCACTCTCGGAACCAAAAGACGCTCACCTTACGTACTACTCACTGGAAGCGCATGCTGGTTAGTGGAACAACCCGGACTGAATGAATCCCCACCGTTACGATGATAATGGTAAAAACAAATGGCTTCATATCCCAAAAGCTCTATCTTCGACGCTATTCGCTTCGGTTACTGTTGAGTGATTTGGCTACTTTCACCCTTTACTGCCCTTTTTTCGAAGGCTGTGCAGAGTACAGTGTGTCTCAAAAGTGTAGGGACACCCTATTCTTCTTCAAAATCTGTAAAATGGGCGGTTGATTTTCCACCAAATTTCTATTAACAATGCAATGCTACATCAGGGCACAAATATATAAAAGAAAATTGTAAGAAAAAATCTTGAAGTTATTTTATGATTTTTCTCTGAAATCATGGCGTCCAAAAAGTATAGGGACACTTCGCCGTTCAAACTTTCCTGAGGATATACTTAATGAAACTAACAGTAACAATAATAACTGAAAGCTGGTGACATTTCCTCTCTTATCGATGACTTCAGTTGTCCGCTTTAGCATATTTTGGACAACCCTTGAGATCGTTACCCACGTATCCGCTCCCAAGCCTCCATGGCATCATTTTCAGCTGTTCTTTGTTCTCGTACCGTCGGCAGTTGGCTCAACGTTCAGTACGAATATGCCCCATGGGTTCTCTATTGGATTCAAGTTGGGAGATAAGGCTGGCCAGCCCAGAGAACTGATGTATTCCTCTTGGAACCACTCCATTGTTTACGCACTTACATGAACGGTGGCGTTGCTTCATTGCAATTTGAACTCAGCGGATGGAAATCGCTTCATATATGGTGCCAAAATGTTTTAGAGAATATTCCTGTAGCAACTGAAGTTCGAGTGCTGCATAAAAAAAACAAAAAAACAACAACACAATAAAAACAAGTCATTCTTACGGAATGCTGAGAAGATAGCCCAGACCCTGACACTACCGCTACCAAATCCGTGTTTGGAAAGGAGCGTGGCTTCTTTCTCAATTTGCGTCAATGACTTGCCAGTCCGTCGTGTCCATCCAAATTGAACTTTATCTGGAATACCACAGTATTTGATATTACACGAGGGAACCGCCAGGGCAAATCACCTCATCTTCTTGGCGGGTCCGGCTTGCGTGTTTCTCTGCTAAAAGACTCGTGTTACCTTATGCGCTATCGTCCAACGTGGCGTAGTCGAAAACTTTCGAGCCTCTCCACAATTACTCACCGAGTTACTTACTCAGTCGTGTCAGGCCCGCCGTACGACCGAGAAAGCTGGAGTGATTGATCCCTGCTATGGTGAGCAGATCGGGCAAACGTGAATGGTCGGCGGATTCGCATGGAAGGTTGACACTGTGAGATTTGAGAATCAAATACCTATAATGACAAACTTAATTTGAGTATCAAGTTCAAAACCTTGGCTTCAACCCCATGTTACAGTCCATATCCCAGCGTCAGGGTAGGCGTGTAAGCGGAAGTGACGTGGCTGCTGCCGCGCTTGATAGAAGTTGCGCCGATAAGCTGATTCCAATACACATTGCTGGATATCAGCGAAGAATGCTGGCAAAAACTTATCACAACAACTTCTATCAAGTGCGGCAGCAGCCACGTCACTTCCGCTCACACGCCTACCCTGACGCTGGGATATAGACTGTATGTAGTGTTACTGTGATTTTGATTAACTCTTATGGTTGCGAAATTTGCAAATAAACAAGTATACTAAGAGATGATGTTCCAAGAGCACCACCCAAGATTAAATTTGGGAGCGATGCTCTGGAACGTGGTGCGTCGATCTGTAAAGACCAGATTCTTTGATCAAATTGAATATCTGTGGAGAGCAACCCTGTTCGAATAAACGCAATTTGAGTCAAGAGAATCTCTGAAACTTCAGAAGCAAAAATTCTCAACACGTACACAATATTCTATAAAGTGCGCTTTTAGGGCAGGGCACAAATAGCGTATTTTGACCAGTACTCTTGCGCGTGAGGTCGTGAATTTCGCGGTCTCAGTATTTTTTCCTTTTCTCTCAATTCTTCATCAATTTCGAGCACTCAAGCACCACATTTTACCGCGGAAACAACATTTACGACAATGTAAGTCGGAAGAGATCCCGGTGGCAGCCCGATAGTGTAACCTAGAAACAAAAAGCCTCATCTTGTTTTTAGCCCGCAATTTCTTGTATGTATAATCTTTTCTTTTGCAACGGTTATGAAAAGTACGTCGTCTCCATTTGCTCGTTTGCTCGTTTGAAACATTTTGCTAGATCAACTCATTTGAATTCGGAAGACCGACCGATATTCGTGTAAACTCGAAGAATTATTCATGGATGGAAATTCGAGCGAATTCATCAACTTGCTACAAGTTCGAAGCCTCTTCCAACAACAAAAGGAAGTGAGCTCTATAATTCCTATACTATTTTACTATTTTCTCTTGAACCCTCAACCAAAACGACCCCTGACCGTAGAACTTCCTTTCGACTTAATCTTGGAGCTCGCACTGTTTACTTCTTCTGTGAACAAGAAACTCGTAAAGAAGTGGAGCAAGTCACGTGATCTAAGCAGAATATTTCTGAGATTACAAGATAAAGACTCCAGAGATTACAGCCTTCTAGAACGCTTTAGAGACGAAATCAGAATGACGTCGTCCCAAAACACCAAGAAGGCTTTTAACGATTTCAAAACTAAAAGATACCTGAACCCATGTTCAATATAGCGTGCCCTCACTAAATGTCTTGCCCCTGAACTTAAGTGCACAGGTATTTCACCCGATTCACTTCTCAAGGAACTCCATATCGCAAATACCTTCACAGGGACAACTTACTGCATGGAATCATGCGGAAGACTAGGTTGTTCCTGCGGATTCCCATAACCAAGATGCCTATTTTATCGGGTTCACCGTGTAACCACGGAAGGAAGTTTCAATGAGATTTGTGAATGCCCGTCGGGGTATGAGACCATCAAATTTAAAGTGGAATTATTTACTGACAATTGAATTAGGTTGGAATGGCAAAATTTACATAGGGGAAATCAAACTTTATTGAAACCTATTACTTGGCAGGAGGAGAATTGAGGTGGCATCTTTCTCATTCTCACCAATACAAGCTGTCCATGACTACAACTGTCGTCCAGAAAAGAGTGAATAAGCTTGCAGAGGGAAGTGCTTTACCTGTCTACTTACTCCATATCTTATTCGAGTATGTACTTGATCATACATTCTGAAGGAATTTGCAATCGTCATTCAGATGCGTATTTCTCGCTCAAGACGTAGTGAAGAATGTAATCAATCGACTTCGAAGGAGTCAGATCGACAGATAACGGTCCGAGCGTGGGAGTGGCATATAAGCCGCGAGAGGGAAAATATCAGGGTTCATTGGCTGGTAGCGGACGTCAGAGAGAGTGACTGCTTCTATCACTTCACATCGCGTGGAAGTTGGATCCTCAACCGTCGCCTGACAAGTTCGATAGCTTGCTTCATTCGATTCTATTTTTAAAGAGTGCCTGTACTTCAGTGCACCTTTGATCGATTACGGTTGGTGTATTTAGTAGAATAAACGGTTGTTTATTTGAGTTGAAGTTTCTTCTTTATTTGGTTATAATTCCGAGTGGCAAATATCGATAAATAAATAATAAAGGCGAGCCAAACCGCGTAGGAGTACTTCACTTGATAACAAAAAACAAAACAACCGCATACTTGGAAGATGACATGAAGTTCAGTTACGCTTGCACCTCAATCCCTGCAACCTCTAATTCTTCAATAAACCCCTGCAGCATAGTGGATACGTGTGAATGCAGTCCAGCAGAAGACCAGTGTCATGCTACCGCTGCACACAATACTATATCGCAAACGCAACGGCTGTCACATACTTTACCTATACCGCTTTCAAATGGAATAGTAGTGAAAGGAACTCTACTTCACCCGATAATTTGCACTTCCACTGTTTCGATCCAAACATGCCGCATGTAACTTGTGCGTGCCTATTTTTATGACACATATCGATCCCTCATCATACAACTGGCCCAAGTATCGCAAAATATACCTACAATATCGTCCCAGCACCCTCCATCGGGTGCTGTAATTGTTTTCAGAGGTGCCGTAGCAAAGATCTTCTGCAAAACGGATGTACAACTAGTGCACTCACAAGTCACTTGCGGCATGAGGCAGTTCGTGCTTGCTTGTGCAAGAGAAGGGTTTCAGAATGAAAAAAGATCAATTTTAAAAGGCTTCGAGTGAAAGAACAGTGCCAAGTCGAGTGCGGATCGGAACAATAATGGAGCTTCAAGGGGCATTGATCTACATAAAAGGCATCAACCCAATATGGAAGTAGGCTAAAAGTTTCAACAAATACACGGAAAACAATGACTCCTTCACTGTCGAATGGGATCTCCCTGATTTCAATCACCTTTGCGAAATATTCAAAACATTCTACTTGTACACACTGACGATTCTCACAAGCTTCTCATGAGTAATCGCTATCAGCGCTGCGCATCTGTGCGCAATTAAAACAAAAACTCAACGCGGGCGTTGCGAACATCAAGAAGTCCCATTTAAGTGCTTCACCTTAACTGATTCCTGCTTGTTGGCTTCATCACCCTCAAAAAAGTTTCTCATATTGCTTTTTTCCCCATAAGAATACCATTCAGAGTACTTTCGCTCTTTCACAGATACCTTCGTGATTATAACCCATTTTTTCAAGTTCAAACCAAACGTAACGTTCGCACCAAGTAAATTATTATTATCGGAAGAAAAGCTTTGAATGTGCTCTGAATGCCTCAGTTTTGTGCAATATCCACTTCAATTCTAGAAAATACATAATATACATTCGATTCATCGTATAAATTTCGTACCTTATTATATCGATATCTAATCTATAATGAATATTAATTAAGGATGTAGCCGACGATGCGGGCATAAATGAACAACGAGAAGAAGTGTTGATGGAGTCAGATGATGCTGCAAACCATAACGAACAGCAACAATTCTAGAGCCTCCTCAACCTCAACAACTTCAACAAGGAGCGCCGCGTATGAACCGGGATCACGAGCAAATCCGAATTACGCATAGAAAGACTCAACGTGCACTAGAACGGACGGACGACCTTAACTCTATGAAGAACATTCGATAGTACGCATGAGTACCCCATTATTGAATAATGGACTACTTAACTTTCGAATCATTAAATATCCTTCGATGCCAACTTCAACTTTCACTTCTAGGTCTCAACTCAAGTTTTAATTGAACTACATAACTTCGTCTAACTCAATTTTATCTTAGTCCTCAAATCCAATGATTTTTGATTTCTTTTGAACGTTGTGACCCACTCTTGCAACCACCCTTCCTCTTTTCGTTGATAAAAGAAAATTTTTGAGACGAGGGCAAACTTTCCCAAAAGGAAAGGAAAAGCAGAAAAGTGACGATTCATCAAATATTTCAACCAAACCAATAAAAGTTTGAAGAATTGAGGAGGGACTACCTGACGAATCAATCATTTTTCAAAAAATTTCCCGTCAATATAACTACCAACCTTTCGGCGCGAACTACACATCGTGGTGCGTCGGACTAACCCTCATGGGAAATAGTTGAAGAAGCGTTGGATGGCCTCACCTGAACTTTCGACCCTCAGAAGCAGATGATCACGACGCTCGTGGAGTCAAGGCACCCTCCAAGCCGTGAACCATCTCCGCAGCCAGAACCGAGCCGTCAGCAGCAACCTCGACAGCAGTCATCAAATAAATGTGGGCTCTGCGATAGCCCAGATCCTTTAGCCGCTGATTGTGAAAAAAGCTAACCCTTCGTGACAGAAGCCGTCGTGCTTTTGAACGAAATCGCTGTGAAAGATGCCTCTCATCTTGCCACTTCATCTTCTGATAAAGTTTGCCACTATTGCGGAATTTCCAAACTAGAAAAGGAAAGGGTCAAGCACAATAGTGCCTTTCGCCCGCACAAGTTCCCACTGAAACAATCCTCCGGTTAGTCAATTCAAAATATAAAACTTTTCGGAATCACCAAATTCTTCATTCAGTCGTGTTTCAAGCGTGTCGTTTTCAGCTCCTCAGACTTCAAATTTTCAATTCTATCTAGTTGTCAATTCAAGTTCTTTACTTACTAAGGAAGGATGGTAGGTCGAAGTGGCCGCTTGAAATGAGGTGTGTACCACTTGATACGTTTTCGAACGGTGATTCCAAATCTGCCTCCCGAATCTGCTGAACGGTCAGCTGAACGGAGATATGAAGCAAAATTGTGCAACGGCAGTGTGCGGGACTCACAGTAAAAATTCAAAGGATCGGTCCCTTATTGTGATTGCTGTTTTGCTTTCTTCAGAAATTCAGTTTAAAAGGCCAGTGAAAGCCGTTTGGCTGTTTCCCTTAGCTGTTTCCCTTGAGAATGGGAAACAGTAAGCACGATAAAGGACCGATTCCACGATATTTGGACTGTGAGTCCCGCCCACTGCCATTGCGCTGTTTTGCTTCATAACTCGGTTCAGAGAATCGTTCAGCAAATTCGGAAGGCAGATTTGGAATCAGCGTTCAAAGGCGCATCAGGTGGTATGCATATCATTTCGAACGGCCACTTCGACCTAACATCCTTCCCTTGTTAGAGCTCAATTCTTGCTGTTTGCTAAGTTTTGAAGTATTCCATTTCAATTTCCTCAACTCAACCCTTATGTTACGACTTTGAATCATGTTTCAAATTTTCTATCAATATTCTCAATTTCAATCTTAACTGACTTCAATCAATGTTTATTCTGACTTCAACTTCAACTCTCAACTTCTAGTCAAGTTCAATCGGCTCAATGCCCTTTTTTGATGGACTTTTTTTTCTTTTGCTTAACCCTTGACAGATTTAGTCCTATGTTATCGGTCGATTTCACTCCATTTAATCCAATATTTTCAGTAGATTGCCAAACTATGTTATCGACTTCAATATATCGAACTCAATAAATCATTCTTTCTCGACTGGAGAAATCAAAGGTAAACTCCTTCTGAACAGGCATCATCACGCATAGAAATAAAGTCAAAATTTGAACGCGAGGATCTTTAATGTGATGGCAACGGCTTCGTGGACCATTCCGATTGCGTCACGATATGAAACACTCGAGGCAAATCGTGAAAAAAATTGGTGGTACTTCATAGTTTCAGTTGGACATTTTCATATATTAATTGTATGGTCTCACTATCGCGTGCATAACACGGTAGGTTTTGGTAAAAGTGGGCAGCCAGTGGAGCGTTGGGTCGCGGCTAAAGAGCCCAACAGTTAGTTGTTTCGTGAAACGGCTTAGCATACCTTCAATAGGCTGCCTTGTTTTGCTGAAACTCATGAGGTGCGGAGCTAAAGTGGTGTTTGTAAACAACCACCATGAATTGACCCCACATCACTTTTCGGAACCAACGCCTCACTTCTGCTGGGACACCCGCTGTGAATTTTGTAAAATTTGCGTTTCAACAGTTCTTATCAGCCCTTATCGACCGTTATCGCTTTTCCGTCCCCCACCAAATATGCTCTCGTCCCGCCCCCTATATCATGTGCCAAAATGGACCCTTCGTGAATGTTGGAACGCGCGCTACGAATTTGGTGAAATTTGCGTTTCAGCGCCCATTATCGAATCTTATCAGCAGTAATCACCTTCGGTCCCCCGCCAAATATGTTCCCGTTCCGCTCTCTACATCATATACTGAAATCAACTCCAGGTGTGTGCTGGGAAGGGCGCTATGAATTTCGCGTCTCTTGCTTTCTGACCCCCTTATCGAATCTTATCAGCTGTTATCACCTTCGGTCCCCCGCCAAATATGTTCTCGTCCTGCCCCCTATATCATATGTAATAGGCAGCGCCTCAATGCTGCTGGCCCACGCGCTATGAATTCGTGTCCCCTGCGTTCTGGCGCCCCTTATAGAATCTTATCAGCTGTTATCACCTCCGGTCCCCCGCCAAATATGTTTCCGTCCTGCCCCCTATATCATATGTAATAGGCAGCGCCTCAATGCTGCTGGCCCACGCGCTATGGATTTCGTGTCCCTTGCGTTTTGGCGCTCCTTATCGAATCTTATCAGTTTTCTTTTTTATCTAGTCTTCTAGTTTTCTTAGTAGTAGCCTTTCTTAGTAGTCTTTTAGTTTTCTTATCTGTTATCACCTTCAGTCCCCCGCCAAATATGTTCCCGACCTGCCCCCTTAATCATATCCTAAAATCAACTCCAAGTGCCTGCTGGGACGGGCGCCATGAATTTCGTGACACACACACATGGACAGACAGACAAACTTAGCGCTTTATATATAGTAGGGATGTGCGTAAATCTCCTCAAAATCAAACCACTCCGTCAAAGGTCACTCTTAAGAACGTCGAATATGCCCTTCAAATTCAACGTCCCGCGGGGAGGATGCAGAGTAAAGCGAACTCCGTCTGTGCCGACGTTTCTTCCTTCTGCTCGGAAGTGTCATAAATTGATGTTCATGATGTGACTTAAGCCCCGCCCTCGGAGGATAATATGAACGCGTAAGGCGGTGTTGGGATCGCCATTGGTTGGAATCTGCGCTTCCGTAAGTGTCTTCAAGCGGCTCGCTGGCAGCGATTACTCACCGATTCGGCCATCAGACTGTTGTGTTGCAAAATCTTGGCCGTACGATCCAGAAAGCTGGAATCCTTTTTCCCCTGCTATGGTAAGGAGATCGGGCAAACATGTCTGTCCTGAATTCCGGTTATGATGAATCATCGGTGTCGTCATAAGATAGTCAAGAATTTCCGACTCGCAGCTGGTCTTCTACCAGAAGAAGCCCATTATAAGAGCCGGGCTAATGATGCCGGGGCTGGAGAAAGCTCAACGAAACGATCAAAGACGATTTTAGGAGCCCAACTGCAGACGATCGATAGGCTAGGCAAATCACAAGGACAATGTTGGACGATTGGACAAACTAGCTACAAACGGATAATTCATCTGAATTGTATTCTCTTGTCACTCTGTTCTGTTGTTGTTATCTAGTAAATGTAGAAGTGAACAGTTCTAGGCATTGACGATCTATTGGATCCTGATGCAGATCCAAACAATGACGGTCGGCAGACTCGCTTGGGACGTTGGCACCAGGGTCAACCGTCCGTTGGACAAAGTCCAACGAGGGGGGTCGTATTCGGCCGAGCGAAAGGGGGGAAGGTCGTATTCGCAAAGTTCAACGTCGCAATACGTAGGTAAGACATTCAAGTGTTTCTTCTCTATTAACCACAAACGAGTGCATGGCGCACCTCAAAGCAGACGAGTTTACT
>KZ345065.1:96968-108098 GCA_002352805.1 Teladorsagia circumcincta | reverse complement strand
GTCTAAATCCTTGGCGCCTAGCGTCCAGGGGCCGTTTTTTGGTGTAGGATGATGGGAGGAGCCCTGCACTAGCCTCTATTGTCCTTCTAGCCATTCTAAGGGCTCATAGGGTGGGTCTGAACGCGAACTTTGCCTTTAAACTGCAAAAATTTTGACAACGGACCTCAGTTTCGTAGTTTCCTCATGAGTTTCTTCGACGTGGAGGAAACTGCTGGAAGAAGCGCTCACACTTTTGAAAAGCTCTCTCGTAAGAGCGGGAGGGTTTGCTACCAAAGTCCACCCAGACTGCTTACTCTGCAGTATTCTGTACTTCTCAATATTGGTACGATAACGGTATCAAGGTTCAGAGTGATCACGCCAGTATCACTAGGTGACACTCCTCACTGCCACGCCTCCTTCACTCTCTTACTACCGTTTTCGATAACATATGATCAAAATCACCACACTTGGGTCACACTGGCGGGATCTATTTGTTCATTTTCCAACTTCGTCCATTTTTTCTTATGGGTTCACTGTTTGAAGATGCCTCTTCGCTACGGACTTAACCGGACCGCTCTTTCCAACCTTTCATTCCAATCCTCATTTACTTGTATTCATTCCGAAGTATTGAGAGTTGTATGTTCCAACTGTTCTTGAGACATTTCCTGCCGATTTTCACACTCTCGCTGCCTTTTGAGAAAGTGGTTGCACCAGGCGTAAAAGTGTTGTAATTATAATACATAGTCAGTTAATCATTTGATATGATTGAGTCAAAATTTGACGGCTTTACTTCTTATCCTCCCTAACAGGAGTAAACAGTGGAATATAAAACATTATTTCCGAAAGCAAGAAACTGAATGAACCTAACTATAACCAAAAGTCGTCAAGTAGTACATGGGAGACAACGAACGAAATCCTGAACGATCTTTTCGAGTAAGACATACAGGGGGATCAAAAAAGATATTTTAAGAGTCATATTTCATATGTCGGACTTGCGCTCTTTTTTGATTAAATCCATTTGTACGTGGGGACAGAAATACCTTTTTTTTCTTGTTGCCCCCCTGCGTTCGAGGCTCATGGATAGAACACATGGGCAGGATTGCCACAAATTACGGTAGCACGATGTAGTGATCACGGAAACTTGTACAGCTGATAAAGGAGAATCGGAAAGTACAGCTATAGTTGTTGAGGGTTAACGAACAAAAAGCAGAACAACTTCCCAAATTGGCCGACGTTTACAATAACGTAGGAGAAAAGTATTCCGGCAAATCCTTCCAAGCGGCGTGCCAGTGGTAAACACTATTTCATCCCAGATAGGCACGCAGGAACCGGGCCTTCTGCACTTGTGAACCTTCAACATGACAGGCTTCCTAAGGTTCTAGCGCTCTCTTCGAAGTTATCTCGGTTAAGCTTTGAATATGCATGCGACGGCCCTGCTACGGTAATTTGCTGCCACTTCGTAAAACGATCATTTTTTTGGGAATGTCTCCCAGAATGGTGGAAAAAGATTTTTTCTTCCAAAAAAATGAAAACGCATACAAGTAGTGCAAGATTTTATTGCATTATGATTGATACACAATGCGATTTTCACTTCTTTTCGAATTCCCTGCAACTACTAGGAGAAATCGGATCGGCTGTAGGAGTTATTTCTGTGTTATCTGCATGTTGTACACATGTTTCTATGACAACAAAGACTGATTTGGAAAAGCACTCCGTCCTTAAAGACCTGCATTGCTAACAAATGCTCAATGTAAATCTGTAAAACGCCGTTTCAACTAGATAAGCAATTATTAAACGTCTGTGTACTTCATCCTTAATCACTGACCGCACTTGATCAACGAACTCACGATCTGCGAGAATTACTTCCTAACCACAAGCATTAATCCATTTTTGTTAAAGATATAGAAGACGCTTACCAGAAAAGTCACTCATTCAAAACGGTTCTTGCATGTTACTGGGGCACCTGCTGGGACATGAGACTGATGATATCTTTGCTGGGATTCTCAGAAAAAACGGCCGGAACCTTTGAAGGGGTGAAACTTCTACTTTTTTTTGACTTTGAAACCTTTCAATATGCAACTACTCTACAGCTTTTGTGGCGTAGAGTAGTCGCACATTACAAGGTTTTTGTGTAGTGAATGAGTTTGCACACGCAGCGGGAGGGAGACCTGCAGTCTTTTTTGGTAGACTTCAATTCACAGTTTGGTGCATTCGGTTTGAATAGAGCGAGGGATTACGATAAAGTGTGTGCAGCATGGAGGTACGTACACAAGTAGTAAGGGGCCAACCGAAGCGATGTGTGGCCTATTGGCGTCCTAAGGTGCGCTAGTGGCAGAGCGCTGAGATGCCAATCTTTTCTGAGCTCCGCCTTCGCCTGTGCTCCCCCCGTCGGTGTGGTGCTAATAGCGTCATCGTTCGCTTTTCATTTAAATCCGTTCCACTTCGGGCGGTGGTATCCTCTAACTTTTCTGTAGAATGCGTTATCAACCAAGGTATAGTGTTTGCCGGCATGGTACTGGCTATCGGGTCAATACGCGCAACGAAACCTCAGATGGTTGCTGGCTCGTCCATTGTCGGACATCAACGCGCAAGTGGAGGGGTCTCAATCTGCGTTATCCCTACGGACTTCTTTGCTTTTTTCGCTACTGACGCATTATTCAACATCTCCACTTCTACTGTAAACAAGACCCAGTCTCATCCCCACGCTTTGAATAAAGTGTGAACTCTGTTTTGAACATGGACGGTGAGGGGCACTTTTTCATCCCCCTTCCACTTTTCACCCCCCCCCCATATACGAGCGATAGGAGTGGAAATCAGAGAATGAAAAACTTCTCTTCAGAGTTGATCAAGCCACAATCCATTGTTTTCACCAATTTTTTCGACATTCTCAGTGTTGCTCAAAGAAGGAAATGATTCTCAACTCAATGCTCAACACGCGTGATGTCTCTATAACAAGCAAAAAAACCGTTACGAAAAAGTGCTCCACGTCCAGAAAGTTTCAATTGTTAGACTTGACAAAAAGGCTGGTGTCACGGTACTGAACGGTCTTTCGTGGTTATGCGTGGGGGTAATCTCTGCCTTGTGTGATGTTCCGATGAGGTACCGTGTGCAACAGTTCAGGTTGATCAACGATGTGGTGGTCGTTAGTGTATTGGATAACTGCATTGCTGTTTATACTGTTTGCTCTATTCTACCTTTACATCCCAATGCCGGCTGAAATTGGTGATCGACGACATGTGATAATCAGCGATATGTTTATGCGGATCGTATGGGAATATCCGGTATTGATCCTACTAACTTTTTTTACTCAGATATATTTTATTTGAATAATTTATACTACATTTCTTCATTCAGAGTGAGGTAGTCGAATATTTCTTCGGGCCTAAAGTACGGGTCAAATACTTTCGTCTTGTTTTGGTAGGAATATTCAGCTTCTTTAGACCGCACCTGTCTGAAGTGACGGTAGGTGATCGTAATTTCTTCTCTGAACTACTTTCATACTTATATACGATCAATATCACCCTTGCAATACAAATATCGGGTTGTAGCGTAAATATTGCAACACATGTGATTTTCAAAATATAACTACCTTATGGCTTCTGGATAAATGTTACATCACAATCGTCACAACGGCGCAGTCAGCACGGGGGCATAAACGGAGATGCGGAAACCCAGGAGCCGGGAAGCAGGAGAGATGCAAAAGCACAAGAAAAGAGATGCAGAAACATGGATGAGAATCGATATTGCTCACGAGGCCTTAGAGCAACAGTCTCAGCAGGGTCGAAGTGGGCGTGGCGTGCAAGAGCGCACCTCCTCTTGCCACCCGTAGAGATTCGCTAATGATCACGATTTGCATCGTGAATCGACTTTTGCGATCGTTCTGAGACCACAGAGACTATTTGAAGTCGATTTTCGATGCAAATCGTGATCGTAAACGAATCTCCACGGCTGGCTAGAGGAGGTGCGCTCCTATACGCCACATCCACTTCAACCCTGCTGAGACTGTTGCTTTAATTCTATCCTCCACGTCTGGAGCTTGGTCCTATTTTTAACAAGAAGGGGATATTCCACGGTGTTCCAAATGTACTGCTACTAAAAGGTTCCATAATACTACTTCATGTTCTGCTGAAGCAATTCCTGATCAAAGTCGAAAATGCACAATAACTAGTGCTCTGAAAGTGTTCTAAACAGGACTTCCGTTCTGAACACAACTCTGGTCTTTCTTCAATATGACTGCCATCAGGCGGAAAGGGGCATGCATATGTGAAATTTTACTTACATACTACTTTAGTAAATTCCCTATCCCCACTGTCCCACCTTCGACCCCCTCCTCGAATCTCATACCACGGGACCCGACCCTCCCCCTTTTAGGAACTCTCAAACTTAGCTCACCATTGACGAGAGACACCAAAGCGTAGCTACATTCTTTGCCTGTAACCATACAAGACATCGATGCACGCAAAAATGATTTTCAGTCATAGCAACTTACCGCAGCAATGATGGTGAGACACGCATGCGCGTCACGATATCGCATGGGCCAGATCCGTTTTGCTTGATTCATTTTCACGTTGCAAAGCTCTCTATGCATTATCGCATCCGGAAATCAGCACATCTATCCCCGGTAGCGAAATTATTGAAGAAGTAATGACGATGGGGAAAAATAAGCAATAAGATGTTCACCTTCACGCACAACGGGTCTTCATTGTGTTGACAAAGCGTGAAAGATTCCTGCTACTTTTGAAGCATGTAAAGTGGAGGTGGGATTGGATTCAGTGAAGATCATTGACTCAAAATACTTGGAACGTCATATTGCTGTGCAACACTTCATTCTAACAAATTGAATTATAGATTTCACTTAGATTACCAACGAGACAATTGGAGGTGTGAAGGTGAGGGTTTACATTCCACATAAGAGACAGAGCCGAGGTGCTTTGGTTTTCATTCATGGAGGAGGCTGGGTGGCAGTTAAGACTGGTATGGTACACTTCAACCTATTGTAGCGAGATTTACTGAGAATGATTATTCAAGAGTTCTACGACACTTTGATCACTACGCTGATGCTTCGTCTGAAAGTGACTGTATTCTCGGTTGACTATCGACTAGCACCTGAACATCCCTTTCCAGCGCCTGTCGATGACTGCGAAGCGGTTGTGAAGGATTTGCACGAGAACAGGTATACTTGTTATCCTTGATAAATACAATGCATTCACTGCAAAGAATGCCTGCTAGTCACAGATCGGCTCATTACATGGGTGCGATTGTGCATATTGTGCGCATTAAAGGCAGCGATTGCGATAGGTTCTACAGGGGTACAGGGGACGTGGAGGCGCTCAATGGGAAGCCAATGGTTGAAAAAAACCAGAAAATTCCATCGAGAAAATGCTCGTCGAGTTACTCCATTTGTGCCGCTACTGCCAACACATCTCGTAAATCACCACCTACACTAACCCACTCGCGACCGCGCGGGATTTTCAAAGACTGCCCGTTCGGACTGACGCTTAGAGTTGATTGTGCAATGTCAGCCAACGGTGGCTGACATTGTCCGGAGTGAGCATCTTCGCGTCAGCCACCGGTGGCTGACATTGTCGCGAATGGGCTAGAGAGTGAAAAAACGATTCGGGGCGTAGCGCTTTTCAAGTACTGCTCAGCAACCAGCGCACCTCTTGTCATGAAAGTGCTACACTTCGCTTCTTTGGCAGCCGAACTATGCTTCGTGTGGCGCACATACTCTCCCTTTGCATTCCCTGTTTTCCCGCTCGTAATCGCTTCGTTCAGAAGCCGTGATCAAGATGACTGGAACGGAGCGGTTATGGCAAAATTTTCAAGTGTTGTTGGTTGAGTAGTATCGGGGGTTTCCAACCTCACATTTTCCTCCTAGCTCAGGGACTGGTCCATCAACGACGTCTAGGATCGACGTCATCAACCCGGTCAAATCTCCGGCCATAGTGTTCAGTGCATTTGAGCGGAGTAAATTGTAATATTATTATTCAGCTATGAGAAGTTCGATATCGATCGAGACAAGATTTGTATTGCTGGTGACAGTGCTGGTGGAAATCTCGCAGCAGTTGTTACTCAGCGATTTGCGAGAAGGAATGAACACTTTATAAAGGTTGGACAAAAAGGTTTACAAGGTTCTTTGCAATTAATGCTATCTATTGTAGTTAGTTATATCTAAAAAATGATTCTCAAGATTACCTTGCAAGGGATTCTTCTATGCTTTACGATTATGCTAACACGTATGCATTTGTTGCATTTGTGTATATTCTCCGCGCTAACTTACTTGGGAGGGGGAGTGGAGCCGCTGCTGCTGCACGCGCGGCATATTGTACTTTAGTGCGAAGAGAGGGTGAGCCGGAAGTGTAGGCCGTGCTGCTCAGTGGGTGGGCATGGAGCGAGTCAATTGACGTGGGTGAAAAGCTGAAATGAGCGAGTACACTATTTCACAGAGAGCGCAAATGTTCCGCGCGCCACGATGGCGGCTGTCCCCCCACTCCCACTCACAGTGGCACCATTTTTCCATATGAAAGGGGCGTTAATCGCAAACGATCGCAATCATAGTGCGAATAGTCCACTTTATTTGTAGTCGTGCGCCTTTTTGCCACCTCATGACGCAGTCACCGGCCGTTTATAGTAGGAAATATAGCCGCAGGAAATTCGTCTGAGCCACGCTCTCTTCGCTCTGGAAATGAGACTTACCGATCGTTTTGGAACGCACCCTGTCTCTTTGAACGCATGCGCTTACACTAGCTCTCAAACAAGCGGCGGTACCGTTTTTCTAGCGTCTTCGCTGGCACTGGTTGCTTCTCGCTGCGAGTGTACGTACCTTGGTACCAAAGTTTAACGACGCTATTTTAGGTTTTCTCAGTAATATTGAGAAATCCTCATCGTCCTCAGATCGTGTAATTTCAGTGTCAAGTGCTTATATATCCGGTTACTCACGTTTTTGGATTTCACCTATCGTCCTACCTAGAGTATTATGAGAAGTGAGTTCCCTTCCGTACATCAATGTGGCACTACCATCAGAGATGAAAGTTGAGTTTAGATACAATGGAGCAGCTCTTCTCAGCCCCAATACAATGGCGAGAATGATGCTGCTTTACTTGGACATACCAGCGACTAAAAGGAACATCGAATTGCTTACAAATAGTCAACACATTTCACAGTAATTTTTATAACTCCAGGGAAAAAATCGGGAATTATTAATGTGAATAGACCTACTGGGTGAGTTTGAGAAGAAACTAATTAATGCTTTTGGGTGCAGATGGACTTAGGCGGGAGCACCCCACTCAACTCTCCTTTCAAGGCTAAGGTAGGGTTCAGAGTTAGCGATAGTACGTGCGATTAGACGATGATTCAGATTGAAAAGAGTACGTATTAGTCAGGTGAATAGGCGGGTGGGCGATATGATAATGATACATACTGGTTTGTATGCTCCGCTCATTGAACGATCGCTTAGTCTGATCGCCTAATCGCGTTATCGCCTAATCGCCCAATCGCCTGCTCGCCTAGTCGCACTTACGCCAACTCTGAACGAAATAGCGTTGACAAGCTTATGGTAAATTGATTATGGTACACGCAGTCATCTTATTCAGAGTAAAATTTGATAAGAATCAACTGAGTAAGTCTTGGGTATTGCTAGGTAACTATCCTGAGCTAGGAAATTGATTTTTTGCCTAAGCTCATGGAAAAGAGGAGGAGAGGGGAGGGTGGAGAAGTTTTAGGGTGTGTGAACTATACAGCCAATGAGGCAGAATATGAATAGGGTGTGGAAGAATTAGGAAGTTCACCGATCTTTATTAGGGTACTTAAATGAGTCTACTGCGTATTATTAATGCTCCTACGCTAAGCACTCAAGATGTCCTTAGCGCAAGAAACATGGAGCACACTGGAGTCACTCCCAACTCAATATTCCTTCCCACTCATTCAGACCAGACGAGATTTCTGACGAGCTTGAGTCACGTATCGAGACAATTCGACAGCTGGTACGATTCTCCTCCAAAGTCAACCGTTCACAAAAGCTCTGGCGAATTCTACGAATACGAGCCCCCTCCCTTGTCCTCTGAACAAGATAGAACCCTCTACCGCGTCGAGCAGTTATCAACGTTGGCACACCCTGCTTTCAACTGGCTATCGAGTGATCCTAAGCACATGGCGATGTGGGCAAAAGCGGAGTTATCGAGAGCGCTCAAGGCGCTTTGTAATATAGGCTGCCGCTTTTATGAACGGTATAGGTGTGTTATGACAATCACAAGCGATGCAAGTTGATAGGCGATGTGCCCTTGAATTGGTGGTGGTATTGTATGAATTGGGCGAAGTGCTGCAGTGGCAAGTGGCGTTGCTAATTAGGGAATGTTGGAATCAAGTACTCAGTAGTCCAATCAAGCTTCTCCTCTGCAGGGACCTCCAATCAAGTTTTCCGTCCCTCTGTGGGGAACGGTTAATTGATGCGGGCTTGTCTGGTACTTGTCCATCGTCCGTCCCCAACAAGTCATTATGGGCCATGCCGTTCTCGAAAAATACTTGGATCCTGACTAGAAGTAGAATATGTAGACCGTCATACTTAAAGGCACATCCCACGATGAGCACGGTTGAATCAATCCCTTGGTGTGGAGGATGAAGCTGTCCATTTGGGTCGCGGATGTCTCGTTCTTCCGGCTTGAAAGTGTGCGACGAGGGCAGCAGTGCTGAACCGCTGCGGCCGCTTCTAATACTTTTTCGCTTTCGCGACACGTGGACGTATGCGCCCTCTCATCCGTTGTGCTCTCCCGCTTTTTTGTGCACGCTCAGTGTCTCATTGCTCAAAAAAAAATGCAGCGGTATTCCAAGAATTAGGAAGTTCTCAATTTTGAAATTTCATGGAAACCCTATTCCACTACAGCGCTGGTCCCGTTCACATCCTTACTTTATTTTCGTGTGCAAAAATCCATGCCACTTTGATTGTGTAGTAAGCATTTTTAAGAAGGAGTTAAATTTATACTTTGTTCCTCAGGGTTTAGAGCAATGTTGTTATCAATGAGAAACGTTCTGTAAAATATCGAAACTTTTCAGCGAGTTGAAGTCCTCAGAAGAGTTTCGGAAGATCATTAATCTACATCCAGATTTCACCGCCTGTAAACGGTTCCTCTCATGTACCACAAACCCGCATGAAGTAAGAAACTTATCAGTAGAATTTCAAATCTAGCTTTCAATCGAATTATCAAAAAAAAACTTTAGGATGAGGAAACACATTTGGAGGCGTTCGCGAGCAAAGGAACTGATCCGGATGTATCGCCATTGTTTGGAGTCCGAAAAGATCTGCCTCCAACAATGGTTGCTACGGCGGAATTCGATGTTCTGAGGTGAATTGCTCACCTAAGCCTACTATAAGATTCAATCACATAACTGATGTGCTACTGATGTGGGGTAATGTTAATTAGAGACTGGAAAATGAGGAGAAAGGGAAGGGGAAATTACATGAAGAGTGTGATTTGAGGTTATTGTGCAAAAATCACACATAAAAAAGCCATACATATTATAGAAATAAGAAAAATATTACACGATGTTATAAGCCTACAAGGCAATAAACCACAATGTTCCAGAGCGTTACAGGGTTTAGTGATTTGGGATAGAGACGAGAGGAGACGAGTTGTGTAGAGGAGTCGGAAAGGAACGACGTAGGGATATACTGAAACCCTGAAATATGTACACTGGCGCGCAAAATTCGGGATGAGGTGGATGAAGTAACATAACTTAATAACATCTCTGTGGCCCTTTACTTGTACACCACTTTGTGACGTACTGCAGTATTTCTTTCTAAGTGCCATTAGGGTCCATCTCCTTGCCTTCCTCGGCGGTAACACATCACGGAAAAGTTTCGTTTTCCTCAAGTTTTGTACACCAGTGTATTGAAAGATAAAAGATAAAGCAATTGCTGTTGATCAGTTTCTTTTTGGGATGCGGCACGCATTCTATTGTACTTCGGTCGGTCCATAAGTCTTGCAACAAATTTTATTTAATGCCAGAAAATCTTTTGGAGATCTGCAAAAATTTTGCAACATGTTTACTAAGTTAGCATCACCTTCTGCAATTCCAGCCAACCGACCAGCTCACTCTCTCGCCACTTGTTACAGCTATTACACCGATTTCTCAAGAAGCTCTTAGTGCCCTCAATTTTTTACGAGTACAGCTCGGAAAGTCCCGCAAGTCATGCCACACCAAGGATTGACCAAAGGATGGACGAGGGCACGCTCTCTCCATCCACGGTACACCAGCGCTCAATCTGCTGAGCTTTGACTTTTTTTTATCTAAAGATGATCCACACTCCGATGACTGGCAGTCACGATGCTCTACCTGACTCTGTTGGGAAGGGATCTGGGTGGACTATCGATCATTCGCCAGAGCAACTCTGATGTGACAAGGAGACACTTCCGTGGTATCTCCAAAGACCTGTGAAGATCCGGAAATATAGAGTTTGGATCCCACATGCAATGAACGCGGATCAGCTCCAAACACGATCTGATCGTCATGTTTAAGACGACTTACTATGGTTCTTTCATTGACCATCCATCGCATTGTAGTTGATGAGGAGAGGCTATAGTGTGTTAACAAATAAACAAGCGGCGATAGTCTAGCTCAAACGCTTTAGAAGTTCTGACTGCTGAAGTTCAACCCCGTCCAAGTCGGGCATTCCCGGACTTTTACTGGAATACGAGAGGAGGTGAGCACTAGAAACTCCTATACGGAGATGTGACAGTCAGCAAAGAAGTCGACCCTCCACAGCTTGTTTGCAACACATTGACCATGAAAGAGAAACAAGACGAAGTCTACTCTTTTGCGAGGCTGTAGAACCACCAATTGCTGAGAAAATACAGGAAAATTTGAGGACCCTCGGCCGGAGAGTTCTTTCATATCCAACTTATAGCCCTGACCTCCTGCTACCAGATGCAAACCTCCCTCCCTCTCGAGACCACCTTCTAGAGAAAAAATCTTATTGTTACCATCATGATGTCAAAGTCGGCATCCAATCTTTCTTCTATCAGCATTCTACAGAGTTCCACAAGAGAGGCATGGAACAGCTTCTGTTGAGCTAGCAATAAGTTGTAGATGTTGATGATGTGCATCATGCTGGATGAATGGAACCAAAAGCTAATAAATATATCAAAATCAAAATTA
>KZ345065.1:82833-96731 GCA_002352805.1 Teladorsagia circumcincta | reverse complement strand
AAAATCAAAATTATGCCAGTTTGTTGCAAGACTTATGGACCGACCTAATATTTGTACATTCGTAGTGGCACTTTGAATGACCTATGCCAACCGAGCGTGCCACTTGCCACTACACACTTCCGCCTCACCAGTGTATTGGGCATCAATGTGATGGTTCTATAATCTCGTGAATATTCTGCTGAAAAGAAAATCGTCTAGAAAGGCTTGATGGACGCAGGGGTGCAATGTAGGTTGGTGGCCCAATTGCGAGTGAAGAGTTGAAACGCTTTCGGAGGCGGCCTTTACCAAGGAAGGCATTCAAGTTCTCATGGAACTTTGAATTAAAACACAGATTCGATCGAGCTTCAAAGGGAGGTTACAAGTATGAAACAGAAACTGCAAAATGAATCTGCCAAGAAAGTTGTGAGCAGTCAAAGTTGGCTGGAGGTAAGCGTCCGCGCATTCAAAGTTGCCGCGGAGTAGTGTAGTGCTCTCGAAACTTGCACTCCAGCGGAAAGAGACTCATAACCTTCGGTCCCGAGAGCGAGATCACTTCCACTACTCTGATTGCCCCGACGCTAGCATAGTTTGTGTGCAATGCCAAAGAAGTTTGACTGCTCACAACTTCCTTAGCGAATTCATTTTGCAGTTATAGTTCCCATATTTGCAATCAGCGTTTGAAGCTCTATCGATATATCTATCTGGGTCTTAATTCAAATTTCCATGGGAGTTTGAATGCACAGGGCTAGTGGAAATATTTCGAAAAGCTCAAAATACAATAATGCAGCGACTGATTCCCCTGCGCCATCAGGCTTGTTCATAACTGGGGTTTGCGCGGATCCCTGAACGCAAAAAGAAAGGCATTTTAGGGAACTCACTTGTCTATAAAGGTGTCTTATCCAAGCGTAGTTCGTAGCTTGTATTCAATCGGTATTGAGTAAACCGGTTATTCATTGAAAGGTTTCGCTCAAGCACTCTGCGAGTTAAAGCTGAACCCTTATGGATGAGTCAACTGCGCTGTGAAATTCCGGATCCTTCAGATGGTCGATAGCATGCGTATAGTGTAGGTGCCTGGCTAGCGTGCGCATGGTAACCATGCCACTCACTACACTATGTAGGAGGCGCAGGATGGCAAAACGAGAAAATCATTTCGAAGAAGGTCAAGGCGTGCCAATGATGGTTGCACAACAAAGGCAACACTGTTCGAGTTCCGCATCAAAGAACTTATCACCTTGAATGACAAGCGTTTCTTATTGTATCAATCACATAAGTCATCTTGTTCTTAGCTTTTGTGTGTATGTAGCATCGTATGGGACTTGATGTAAATGGTCGTAGTAGCTCATGAAAAATGCCATTCGAAAAAACTTTTTTGCATTGTGAGTAGGATCGCAAAAGCAAGCTGTCGCTAGAAGAGCTTACACCTATTGCAGCTCATTCGCACTGCAGTCAATCAATATTGAAACGTTGAAATCAAGTTGAAATTTTCATCGCTACAAAGTCGACATTGTTTCAGAGACGAGGGTATCCAATATGTGAAAAAACTACAGGAGGAAAACGTCCCTTGCGAGTGGAAGCACTATAAATCAGCATATCATGGCGTATGCACTTTTCCCGACAGCTCGGTCGGAAACGAAGTTATCGCCGATTTTTGTCGTTTCTTAAAAAATTATATCTAAGTTCAGAATTTGTCTTCAGCGAACTGATTGTTGATGGAAACTCTTTTTTTACAAACTTTATTGTTGAGCTTTCGCTGGTGTGGCAACTTCTTCAGACCAGTAAAAATTACAAACACATTACAACCGCAAATACGAAATCTTACAACAATACATTAATATACGTCGAGCGCTGACCAGGGTTGTACTTTTAATCAAAGAAGATTGTACAAACAATGTTTCAAGATCGTTAAACTAGAACTCACAAGCACAATTAACGGCAATAGAATGATGGCCACCTTACCCCCAAGCACGGTCGGTCCTATCGTTGCTACTTTTCGAAAAAATTTTACGACCCCCCTCCTCCAAAAAACTAAAACTCCACCCACATTTTCCACCAAAAATGCTGTCGAGCGAGGGGGGGGGTAAAACCAGCCTTGAAACCGCAAAATTCTCGCCATTCGCCATTCTTTTAAATTTTACCTAAGTTTTTGCCTGAACTTACCTATATTTCCATTGCATCACTGGCTAGGAGGAGCCACGCTGAAACGGATTTTTTCCCGCCCACCTTCGACTCACCCACCCGTTCCACCTCCAACTCGCATGCAATTTCCTACAACTGAAGCGGATACGACCCCCCCCCCCTTCTCCAAACCCAAAAAGGTACGACCCCTCCGTTGTTACTAGTGACAACGTAGGGTTGACCCTGCCCCCAAGACAGTAAACTGCATATATTTCCCGGGGTAAGGTGGCCATCATTCTATTGTCGCTAATTGTGCTTGTGAGTTCTAGTTTGACGATATGTTCTTGAGCCATTGTTTTGCGTAATCTTCTTTGATTGCAAGTACCAGCTCGGTCAATGTTTGACGTATACGTATTATTGTAAGATTTTTGTGGTTGTAATATGCTTGTTATTTTATAGTACTGAAGAAGCTGCTAGAGCAGCGTAAGTTGACCAATGTAAGGCTTGTTAGGCCTCCTCGACAATCAATTCGCTGAAGAGAACTTCTTCACACATGATGCTCAGGGATAACTATTATATCATATCTAAATGCAGAATCAGTTCTGCAGGGATTTTCTTGATGAGTTTCTTCATGCATGCGGAACTGCAGCCAAGAGTAGGTTCTGCCACAGAGCTTCTGATTATCCTTCACGTGTCTTTCACTGAGCCATGTTCTGAATTCGCCATGTTGTGCAACTGTTCCCAATTCATTTTTACAGCGTTTTATGTATTGTAGTGCTACCTCCACCTCCATCATATCATTGCAAATAAATTGATGATGTTGTCTTCGAACGATCAGATAATAGGTTGCGCAAACTTATGTCTGAGGGTATGTAGCTGTAGGGGAACACGAAACATCATTAGGCAATAGATATTTATTATAACGATACCATGATGAGAAACAGGGAAACGGGAACGCAGAAACAGGTCATATGGAGGGCAGGGGTGTGGTCAGGCATGGACCATTACTGTCCATCCCCAGTTGTCGTGCTCCTTCGTCCTGCGATACTGTTGCCCTGGCCATGCCGATCAAAAGAAGACGTGGACTTCTCATCTCTTCTGCATAGAGTGAATCGACTTCGAGCTCACGAAAAGTAGTCGAGGAACAGATATCTAAGGTTGCTTCCGGGAAAGAATATGAGAGCGAAGCTACAAATCTTCAAATTGTTAAGTAAAAAGCCGTGCAGAAGAGTCAATGATTGTGCTCCAACCCAGTAGTACTACATGAAGAAATAAAGAGATGGAAAGTCGTGCGGTTGGATACCATACTTTACTCGGCTTTTGCATGATATATTAGTTGGTTGCGCTTCTGGACTCTTTCCTTTTCGAGATAGGCACGAAGTTCAGCTGGTGTTGCCACAACATCCTTGCTGGTCAGCCATGTTCTATACGCCCGTACTGTAGCTGTCAAACAAGCAGCGAGCGATGATTGAAGAATCAAAAGCAGAGACATCCAGAACAACATTTGCATGATTGAAGTCTGAACATGAAAATTAATGAGTGCGGTATGTGCGCTTTGAAGTAAATTCTACTTCAAATGTGAGCATTTCATTGAACCGTGATGGCGTGACCACAGCCGTATTTCTCTCACTCTAGTGGCCCTGGCCCCAGTCACGCACGCTTAGAGCACCGTAGGCAAAAGTTTTATTGGCACTCCGAATGGTTTGTCCATAAATGGCTGTAAGCTCTTCATAGACCGACTTTTCTCGGCTCTTCCCGTTTCATATTTTGCCCATACTTTTGAGACGGAAGTGAAGTACCCTTTCGGCATGCCGCAGGATCGAATTGCTGTGGTTCTTGCACAAGAGTTCGAAGGTGCTGGTGCGAAATGGGCCGCCAGTAAAGAAAAAAAAGGAAAAGAAGGTCCAGAATGCTCAGGTTAAGGGCTTGCTCACCTTCGTAATCAGCTGTGCTAAGGCAATGAGAAAACAAGCGCAGAGAGGAGTTTGTGGTAAGAAAATGCAACAGATGAGAGGATGCCAGACAACAGCTTGATAAAAGAGTACAAATCTGCAGCTTTAACAATTTATTTTGCAAGGTCCTAGCGCTCTCGTCAGGTCATTCTATCTACGGGAATACTACATCTGTGATTGTTTCCTAAGGATCTATCTTCAGACCGAAGGGAATCGTTCGCACGACTTCTGCCTGGGGTATGCCTTTAACTCACAATTAGAGTCGGTCATCAAAGCCCTCAGCATGGAATAAGGGATGAGACAACCGCGAATTGAATCTGCAGAGAAATATGAACTTTCCCACATTGCTCACAAAATTTTTGCCATGCCCGGTTGAGCCCCTGGAGATTCTGGCTATACACCGGATCATTAGCTCTGCACCATCACCACTAATATCTATCGTTCGAAAAATCGCAGACATTGCAATGAAGCGGGTGCTCGCTATGGAGATCTCATGATCTTGCGCGTGCGAATGCGTACTAACATGTTTGCAGGGCCTGATCTCCTAACTTTTTACTCTGCTCACAACGTGTGCATCTATCTAACATTCAACTACTACTTAATGGTTGCTGTTGTGTGTTATTGCTTCTGCCACGAGGTTCTTAGGTGGAATCTTTACTACTCGGCCAACGTTTCGACCTTCACGTTGTTGTCAAAGGCCTAAACTTGGCTCAAGACTTAAGAATTGTTCACTATCCCACCAAACGCCTCGTCCCTTCTAGCGTTTCTGACGTCATCTCAGGAAAGCAAGAGAAACATCCAAAACTTGAAAGATAAGCTCACCTTGGGTTCCACCGCTAGAGTGCAGGGCTGCACTCAGTTAGTACATCAGTAGCGAATGGATGTCACTTAACTGCTCTTATACAGTACTTAATGGCTTTACTCTTACTTACAAATGAAGGATACCAGGTCGAAGTGGCTATTTGTAACGAGACATACACTCTAGATGTGTTTTTGAACGCTGATCTCGAATCTACCCCCTGAATCTGTGGAACGATTCTCCGAACATAGTTATGAAGCGAGATAGCGCAGTGGCAGCAGCCCGGGCCGACGATCAAAGGGTTGTAAGGTCGACTCTTGGCGGGTTCACTTGTGCTTTCTTGAGAACATCGTTCAGAGGACTATCTTCCACGCTGAGACATCAAGTTGTCCTTATTACAAGTTGAAGGAGATAGCGAAGAGCTTCGAACACTGTGCGTGTCATTTGCAAATGACGTGTCAACGTGTCATCGTTCCTGGCATCCAAAGCGCACGCATCAAGCACCTTCAGGCCAAACAGAGGCGATATTCGTGTTAAGCGCGTCAATTTACCCCTTTTGACAACTTTTGGTCTAAGTCCGAAATTTTGAACTAAAGTCGAAGATGTAGGCAGTCACCTATCCATCAACTCATTGTCAGAGCCTGACCATGGGTCGGACTTGAATTTCAGTTTTAGTTGTAAAAAGAGGATACGTGTCCGTTATACATGCTTGCGTCATCCGAAGATTTATATGGTACTTTTTTTCAAGCGCACGCCCGCTGCCATATATCGTTGGACAGCACTAGACTAAGGAGTGGCTAGGGTTCGGGATAACAGCAACGACTGACTGCAACCAAGTTTCCGAAATTTGGTCAGATGTCAGTTTTCCATAAGTTAGCCTTCAAAGATAGTTGGATCTGTTGAGCAGACACCTCCCATATTTTTAGCCCATCATCGGATATGACGTAGAAATACCCCGACAGTGGTCGGATCACGACTAAAGTGGTTGATGTTCGAGGCAAATCTGAACACGTGACAGCATTGGAAACAGTGTAAAATTCAGTTGAATGCTCTTTTAGACTGAAAGCAGGCATAATTACAAAAAGCAAAAACTTTGTCACCAACTCGAACCATTTTCTCACCAGCACCTGGCAAATCACTACCACTTGGCCATGCCGCCGCTGCCAGCAACCCGTTGAAGGTGTTTCTTGTGATGGATATTCATTTAAAACAACTTTCACTTCTCTTTTCAGAAAATCATTTCGCAAATTTGGAGAGCGAGTTTGAGATCAGCGTCCAAAAACATATCTTTGAGTATGGGTTTCGTTACTGGTGGCCACTTCGACATGGTATCCTTCCCTTGTTAGTGGAGCCTGTCAGAGAAAGGAAAGAGGGATTGTTTGAATGCCGATAGTATCTCTAGTGGGAGAAGCCAGCAGGCACAACCACACACCGAATATCCTTTCGTTCCAAGAGCTCTCTACCTTGACTGCAGCCCATCTTGCACGAACTGATAATACTAGCTTTGGATGTCAGCGATAGAAGTCATCTTCTCGACTCCCACTTGAAATAGGCTTTTCAATCGGTGTTGCTATGAGTTGGGAGAGAGCTGTAGACGCTTTAGCACTGATAAGTTTTTCATGAGCTGACCATGTCCCGTAGGTAAAGCAACATCCCCAGCAGAAGTCAACTCGAAGAGCCACTTATTGGGTGGGATAGAGTAGCCTACGTGTAGCACAAATATGCCTTTGTCGCGGCTCGAAAGTTCGCGACAACGGCGCTAGGGTCTTACAAAGCTGGTCTTTGGCCACTAATCTTGGCCTTTGGACGAACTACGTTGGCTGTGTGTCCCTGCGCGATTCCGTGTGAACTGTGTCGCGAACGAAGCATGTATTTTGATTGCTTTTACTTGCTTGATCAGTTTAATGCTCTGATTTCCTTGTTTGTGTTGGTGCCTATGTCTTTGTTCGTATTAGTGCATGCGCGATTGCAGTTGCATTTCTTGTTGGCTTGCACCAGCAAGTGAAATGGAAGCTGGTCTATACAACTCGTCCGACACGTCCCTATTTGAAAAGAAGTCCTTGTCTGAGGACTTCATCGTCACTTTTCTTTGTTTCTTTGCAATCAACTCGGCATCCACAGTTTCATTATCGATCGTTTTTACCCCACCAAATCAATCTAGGGGTGCTGCTTCAAAAGCATAGCGTTTCTTATTGACCGAATTTTTCGTATGAGCCACATCTCAGTTTAAACTAAAAAAGTAATCGTGGATGTTCATCACATATAACAGGACTAACACAATAACTCCATGCTCACCAATTACTTTGCGAGCCTGGTACTAACAAGTCGCTTCGGAAGAATGGAAAGAATGTTGAGCAGGGAGAATGTGTTTGTTTGGATTATACGCTGACGCAGCCACCTCTTTCCACTGCATGTTCCCACCCACAAGAAGTGGTGACTTTCTAAACTCCCGCTCACCTTAGCTTGATTGTCGAAAGATTCACCGAAAGTAGCTGTCAGTGACAGAAAAGAGAGCACACCGCACAGTGCCGCTCCGAATCCGGTCTTTACTTGAGCCGAGTACAGACAAACTGCTGCAATTGAGATCATCAAAAAGGCTTGCAATAGACTTCTTTGCTCGACGTTTACTAAGAAACTTCATAAATCTATATGGTACAGCACGCTGATCCGCCTCTGAATGGTCGCGTATGAACCAATTGCACATTTACGCACTATTTTTCCCTCAACTGTTTTAGGAATCCAGTAGAAAACATATAGCTTGGGACTGCTTCAACCGAAAAAAGACCTATAATATCAAATATCAGTACCTCTTATGATACATTCCAGATAAGATCGTAGTTAAGGCCCGGGAGTTCTGGTCCAAATTAAGCCCTACATCAATGGTAATGGCAAGTAAGGAGCACGTATACGGGTTTCGGGTTCGATTGACAAGGCCGAGGCGCTAAGGCCCTACATAACACCATTGGCCCACCCACAGATCAATGCTATTCCGCTTCGCAACTACTATAGACGGAGGCTTTGATCTCGTTCTTGCCGACGGTTTCTTCCCGCTTTTTCATTACTGCCACACACTTCACCCTCCATTGTCTCCATTGTCACGTATAGGTCTAATAACACATCAGTGTGATTCCGGATTTGCCTTTAAGTCCCCTTCTTTTTCTTGCCGACTTGTAAGAAGGGACTTCGTGTAAACAACCTTTATCCATTCAAGCCTTACCAAAGAGATTATAGTTGACAGCACGGTATATGTACCGTGCTTATGTAGTCCTTACCATATATACTAATGTGCTAGGTCTATCTTCCAGTGTGAGTGACTGTCCTTCTGTCACATAATTCGGTACTAAGTGAACAACAACCCACAGGGCCCGGGCCAAGTTTGTGTCTCTAGAAGTCAAAACACACATCAACCAGACGGAGCCCTCCCTACAGTGGGCACGGCATGCATCAAAATGAGAGGTACTGAAGACCAAGACTTTAAATTCAATTCCAAAACAGCCTCGGAGCTGAGGAAAAAGTGGGCAAAGGTGTGTATTGGTAAGCCAGATCCAACTAGGGAGACCCACCTTTGGTGTGCGAAGCGTTCTTTAAATAAACGATGCTTAATGAAAAGTTCATATCTCGATTGGGAGAGCTCACAGAGCAGAAAAAATTGGTGTAGGAAAGCAGTGCTTGAGGTGTTTCTAGCATGCATGACGTGAGCGGAGGCCCGCCCACAATGGGCGTAGCGTGTTTTGAAGTAAACTACCTATCCTATGAGTCTATATAATTTTGTTCGTAGAAGCATCAGATAGCGGGAAAAAGGTGGATAGAGGTCAGAGAAGGAGGAAGATTAGTGCTGGGCATGGCACGTCACCCCCTCACTCCTTTAGACTGCCTACACTCCCCTGGCTCGCGGATTTCCCGAGGTCTGTTATGAGTTGCGCGCTCCTATGCAAGGTGGTTACGATGGAACCCAGGAAACCATACTGAGAAATCATTGTGGTTGAATCCGCCCCCCCCCCCATCGTGCACGATCTGATAATACCACCTCTGGACAATGCCGTACGACATGCTACACGAATTATCACCGTGGAATCTTTGTGCGCGAAGCGCGTGAGCAATGGCGCGGCTATTCTGGAGTGGTGCCCTTTGTATCGCCTATCGTATTCGATTCGTCAGGAGACACAGAGTGCACGACTCCACGGACGGGATCTGCGCAGTTACGTCCACCGTCAGCCATGTGCTCTCATTGTTCAGGGGACGTGTCCTCGCCGATGCCATCCTGCGCAGCCTGGGAGAGAGGTAGACAGAATCTCGCTGCGGGGCTTGTCAATGACCGGCTAGTTTCGTAAGGAGCACTCTACTTTCTGAGGGGTTGCTCTGTTTCAACTTTCGGAAAGGTAGGCGCAGTGGTATGGCAAATCCTGCACACAGCTCCCCCAGTCATAGTAGGGAGAGGGGCACATCCCCTAAAGAGGAATACAGCACATGGTCCCATGTCGCAATACGGAAAGAAGATAAAAAGGTACGAATGTGTGTATTTACCAAGCACAAATGTAGCAACGAAGAGACAAATTGTGAGAAGCATCACAAGCGTGTCTCGGAGAAGCAGTTTCCGTTGGTATTCAGCCGTCAAGCAATCTGGTAAATTTTCTGGTTTGTGAGCGACAAAGTAGAGCATTTTGCAAAAGAGCCAATTAATAGCTGCCGCCATCGAAGCTGAAATAAAGATGAAGTGAATAAAGCATTCGGTGCTAAGTTCGAGGAATGCGTCACACGTTCGTCTTCAAATGAAAGTTGCCGTTGGGTTCATTGAATGTATGACCCTAATGTAGGCGAGAACTGGCGTGGATCAGAGCGAGTTGGCTTAGTGGCTAAGAAAGAATAAACGACATGGCCAGTGTCCTCCAATACTTCACCGAGTTCGTAAAAAATCTATGTTTTTTCACTCAGTGTTCAGAGAACTATGATTGTCATATCGCCTAAAGGAGGAAGTATCGCAGCGGCGAGAGGCGCGGGTACCCGGCAGGATGGCCGCCGCGCGGCGAGAAGGGAATTACGCAGACGGGTCAGTGGACGAGTCGCAGCTAATATTGTGCGATGTGAGACGTACTGTAGCAAATTCTAATTAACTTGATGCCAAATCGGTACACTACGCGCGGGAACTCCTTCGCTGACCGGGCTGCGTCTCGGCCTTCTCGCAAAGCAGCGGGCCTCCTGTCGGAACCCTAGGCGCGCTATAGTTCAGTCACCTCCGTAGACCGTGAGATCACTCCGCGCAGGTTTTTATCCCTAGTGAGTGGACGAGAAACTATCAGGCAGCTCTTACAGAGTAACCGGCCGAGTCAGAATCCAAAACATTCAGATTCCCGATGAGGTATTGAAGGACAATCAAGGATTCCAATCACCCGGACTACAGAGTTTTTCATGGTTTTCAACAGCAATCGAACTCATACAGTACAGTATCTCAAGCAACCCATTATCAAAGTCACCATCGATCATCAATCAATCAATCAATCACATCAAAATTCTTCCGCTCTTGCTTACCGATTGTCACCACTGAAATTGTTGGCCCTACGATTTTTAAATTCATCGAGAAAAGATGCGTTACAGCCGAAGTGACGTTCATCATGGGCAACGGCTCCATTGACATCAACAAACAAGTGACGTACCAAAGGCTGAAAGATACGCAAACGATATTTCGGTATTCGATAAACTACTATTTATTAATCATTTTTTTCTTTCCAACCAGACTCGAAACTGTCTCCTTACCGAATTCAGGGACCTTTGAACACGCCTGAAGGGTAGATGGAGGTCGAATTGGAAGTATAGAGATGCCATCGGTTGACACCGATTACAAAACCGATAAATCCCATCTCACACATTCCTCGGAGTTTGTTACAAATCTGTCCGTCGACTTTTGAACGATGCTATGAGCAATGTTGCGGGGGTTCGCCCACAAGGGGGATCCGATTCTCTTTTTCTTTTTTGGACCATTTTTAGGAAGTGCACTGTCAAAATCCTTCCATCGTGTTGCTCTGCCAGATTTGCTTTTTGGTGAATCCGAAAGTAACTCCCTGAGACATTCTGCCCTTGAGTTTTCGTTGCGTCATATTTAGCCAATTTCAACTGAATAACATAGCTCCCCCTCTCTAGGTTCATATTTGAAGGCTGCTCTACAATATTCCGGAGGTTGAAGGACTTACACTTTGATCTGGCATGCCCCAAAATCCAAACTATCGTTAAAGTGATGAAGTCAAGTCACGGAAATGCCGGTATCTTTCTTTGGCGGCATAACAGGTGTTGTGCGTGATCTCGCTCACACTAAGGGGCACGCTCAGATATTTAATCATTTTATCATTGAACACTTTCGTGAAAGTAAGTCCATAATAGTGTGAAGGCAGCGATTAAGACAAGTTTTGGAAGGGTTTAGAAGGGCGTGGGAGTGCTCAAATGGTACGCCAAAGGCGAAAAAACCAGAGAAATCCGTCTAGGAAACGCAAAACGGACCCCTTTGTGTGGCCGACGATTGACACTCAAGGACGGAAGCGGCTGAGACGGCGGACAACTTTACCGCAAGGCGTTTGGTGGCACCCATGCCATAGGTGCTCCAGTCGAGTTGCTCCACTTGTATCGCTGCTGGCAACCAGAGTGAAAATCGGTCGAGGAAACTCAAACGGCTCGTCGAGGGCTTTCACCTGTTCAGTCACGCTCTCCCGCGTGGATATTCACTCTCGCCACCCGTGAGCCGTCTGCTCTCTCCGCGCTACATTCACTCTCGACACTACTCCCAGTAGAGAGCCATGGTCGAGGAATTCGTAAACCGTTATTCAAACTACTGGCAACGCAGCTCGTCCAACCCCTAACTGAACTAGTGGGCGGATTGCTTTTGGGACAGAGCGCTTTTGGAGTCTGCTCAGCAACCAGCGCACCTTTCGACGTGGAAATACCACACCTCGCTTCCATGGGTCAAGTAACTGCTTCGTGTGGATACGCTGATACGTTCATTTATTATCGTAAGCGCTTCCTTCAGACAAGATCTTTTCAATGGAACATAACACCTTCAAAGAACTAAAAGCCCACCTCCTTGCATAAGTCATCACGGGTGTCCCCCAAGAGGCCCATTGCGCGGCGAAGGAAGAGACGCAGACGCGGCAGGGGACGAGCCACAGCGCGTACTGTAGCGGTTAGGCGTCAGAATAAATAGAGTATACCTTACTACGTCTCATGTCGCACAGCACGCGCTGTGACTCGTCCTTTGCCGCGTCTGCGTCTGTTCGTTCGCCGCGCGGTGGGTCTCTTGGGGGACATCCAGCCACCACACGTTTGTTGATGTGGTTTTATTCGTGACGATGGAAAAAGTATCTCTTTCGATCATCACACTATGAGTTTAGGCATTTTCTATGAAAACCTTCGCCGAACTCTGTGATTTCGAACAGTGGGTATAAGATGTTAACACGTTGCGGACCGGCGCTGTTTGCGGTTTTCCCGCTCGCGTGGCCAAGCGATTTTTGTTTCGGCCTGTTGCATGCATCATCGTGTGATGCACTTGGCCATAGAGAGCAGTTTTTCTTCTGGGTAATCTGAAATCTTCTCCCGTAGGTCAAAATCTGTTAGCATGTGTCTTCCTGTATGTGGAAGAACACATCCTGAGAGATTGAAGCATCGCCAAAATGCGCAATCTCATTAATATTGCAATTTCTTTTTATAATGATGAATACGAAACTGAAAACACACTTAGGACATACGAAAATATAGGTATTCATGAACTTATGTGAAATTAAGTTGTATGATATCGGAATCTATTCTTTGACCTTCCAATTTCTTTCATGAAAACTTTGCATCTCTAACATCCAACAGTTGTTTAATATTAGAGCAATAGTTAATTTTCTAGTTGGTAAGGTCCCAAGCAGATATGTTTTTCGCCATAGTCGAAAGCATATATGTGTGGTTCTTGAGTAGTGTTGGTCCATAGAATAAACAGATATTTGAGTTTTAATCTGATGCATCACCATGTGATGCACGTGGCCACGCGGGCAAGTAAGTGGATGCATCACCATGTGATGCACTCGGTACGCAATGTGTTAAAGCAACAGTCTCAGCAGGATTCTAAAACTTCTATGCTGTGGGGTGGAAATGATGCGCTAGCCCTAATCAAGACCATAGGTAGTGTCACTAACCAAAAAACTCACCTTGAGAAGCCGCAAAGAAGCCAGGAAGGCGCCGTTGAAAGGGGCGTTCGCAAAGATCTTAGGGAACGCCCATTTGCCGAACATTGCCGCGTCATTTTCATGGGTTCTACTTGCTTATTTCATTTGATTGTTGTATTTCTATTTTTATGTGGTTCATATGTCTCTAATTGTATTAGGTCAAATGCGGTTCAAATCCGGCGAAACAAGTAGTTGAGACAACTCGCCCACTAGATGAAATCTGTTTAAGGGCTTCGACAGCGGATTTTTTTGATTTTCCTTTATTACCAGTCAACTCTTTGCCTACACCTTCGTTACCGACCGCTCAGCGCCTCGCATTCGTTCTGAGACTGTTGCTTTAACGTCGGTTGCTGATCGAAACGGGCGTGCTGTCAACACATGCCGGTATAATTTGCCAGCCATCACTTGTTGCGCAACACACGCGCAATGGACGTCACGTTTCCGAAATTTGAAATGAGCTGTGCTATATAAGTGCTACTAAAGCAAAGCCGACGTCGCTTCATTTGCTCTTCTTCGCCTTAGCGTTTCGACGGAATTTTGTTTTGTAGATTGTTCGAGAAAGTGATAAAGAATGCCATCGTCGCTCACTTGGATTCCAATAGTATTCTATCTAGTCATCAACACGGATTCAGAGAGAAGAAGATGCTTGAGTCCCTCAATGAATGGACATCGGAACTTGATGCTAGAAAAAATGTGGATGTCATTTATTTTGATTTTGAGAAAGCGTTTGATAAGGTTGATCATTCAATACTACTTTCTAAGCTCTCACAAGTTGGCATTCATAATAGAATAATTACCGGGATTGGAAAATTCCTCAAAAGACGTTCGTTTCAGGTCATGGTTAATGGCTCTTTCTCTGGTATT